>CM076578.1:352703300-352986524 GCA_034641835.2 Pinus albicaulis | reverse complement strand
CCCCCCTTGAGTCACAACGTTGTGCTACTAGGCAGATGTCTTATTCTACTAAAGTTAGCTAGACCCTCTTTACTCACTTTTTTATTTATCTACAAACCATATACGGAAAAACTCTACAAAGTCGAATATTCCAATTAGCTGTCGGTAATTAGGAATATTACACAAATTCTACTGAGTATCATCAACTCATAGGGACCCTGGTGTTCTTAGGGAACATCCATCCAGACGTATGTTGTGCAGTGAACACTTTGAGTCAACACATGGTTGATCCTCATAACATTCACTAGGTTGGTGCCAAGAAACTCTTGAGATATCTCTGGGGCACGATAGACCATGGGTAGAGATACACTACTGGGATTTTGAGACTCCATGGATATACTGATGCTGATTGGGCTGGTAGTGTGGTGGATCGCAAGATCACATCTGTATGTTGCTTCACACTTGGGTTTGCTTCGAGCAGGAAGCAGAAGTCGGTAGCTCTGAGCACCGCTAAGGCTGAATAAATTGCAGCATGTATGGCCTGTTGTGAAGCCATTTGGGTGTGAAATCTCTTTAGTGAGCTGTTTGAGCAAGTGCTAGATGCCACTGTTATCCTTTGTGATAACTAGAGGGGGATTCGTTTATCAGAGAATCCCATGTTCCATGATCAATCCAAGCATGTTGATGTCTAGTACCATTTTATCTGGGATATGGTACAACGAGGCATCCTAAGGCTGATCATATAGGAACTGATGAGAAGGTCGCGGATATTCTCACAAATCCCTTGGGGAATTTCATGTTCCTAACCTTCCGTGAGAATCTTGGAACCATGGAACGACCCTATTCTAAGGATCATGTTGGACGATGAGCTCTAGGAAATCCAGGGGGGCTTTGGGGATAGCTTCTTTGAGCTATGAGAAACCACAGGCTAGGCTTGCCAAAGCTTGTTGGTGTGCTTCCACCCCATCGTGATGATATTGAGTTGGTTTACCTCTCTTTTAGTTGTGCCCCGTATGCATCATACCCATGGAGTTTCAGACTCATGGGAAGTACCTCTCATTTGGCCAATGAGGTGGGAAATGTGAATAGAGACCATATAAGACCACTACGTATCATATATTTTAGAAATCTCTATGTCTAGATAAATATGTCCAAATTCACTCTGATCCTGGGATCAATTCTAGCGAGGTTTTGAACCCTCCAACCAACTTGAGTTAGGGCAGTTCAACTTCAGTTAGTACATGACTCTCTTGTAGTCCAAGTGAGGTTTCGCACCCCAACTAATTTTGGATCAGTTTAACCAACTCGTTCATGTGTGACTTTGAGTCCCATTCAATAGGAGGTTTCAACCTCGAGCTCACAGTTAGAGACTCCCACAACAAATGTCTGAATTCATACATTTTGACACCACTTTACTCTTTATAGTCCATATTTAAAAGTTTACATTATCATTTCCATCCATTTTATCCAAAGGTATATGAAATCCTTCTCTTTACTATGTATTTAATTTGTTTTGCATATAATTCCACATTACTTTTATATTTAATCATTAATCAAAGATAGATAGTTGCTAAGACAAGTCTAAAAGATCGCAGATAATCTATGATAAGGATCGCGTCGCTGAAACAGTCGAACCCGTTGCTGAAACAGTCAACAGGCACGAAAATCCCGTAGCTGAGACAGCTCGTGATTTGTGATCTTCAAAGTGTATTTTAAGAATGATGACAACAGGATGAAGATGAACAAGGGAAGCTATTACACGGACCGTTTTGAAGCTAGTATTTTTGTACCTATTGTAACAGCATTCCAGGATGGAAGAACAGAAAAGACCCTGTATTAAAACAAGAGATTAGATTTGGATAAAAATAGGATTTCTCTGATGTAACTGTAATAGATGTCTCCTCTTTAAAAAGAGGAGACATCATCATTAGAAGGGGGGATTGCGGGAGTACATTTCTGGAAGCAAGAAAGAGCCTCTGCTCTGTTGTAATGTATCATTTCTTGACAGATGAATAAAAGTCTATTTTGAGCGCTTCAATTTAATTTCTTTCCTCGGGGAATCTTGTGAGAAGGACAGGGCCCGCCTTCATCACAAGATTCACCCAATTGCTCCTGTAGTCTGTTACTCTTTATGTTATTCGCACCTTAATTTAACCTTGTTTGATGAAGAATTACTTATACAGTTCTGTGTTTCTTATTAAGCACTCTGTTTTCTTTAACACTGCATTAGCTTTATACCATTCATTCTTAAGAAGCTGAGAGTTACTTTATTTTCAGTTATTTGTTTATCAGATGAATGTGTGATAGATTGATATCGGGAAACAGGTGCTGAAGATTCCTGTTTGAAGGAATAGGGTCCTGTTCTCCGTAGGTTGATCTTCTTTTTCTGTAGTGTGATTGATATTAGGAAACAGGTGCTGAAGATTCTTGTTCAAAGGAATAGGGTCCTATTCTCTGTAGGTTGATCTTCTTTTTTCGCAGTGTGATTGATATTAGGAAACAGGTGCTGAAGATTCCTGTTCAAAGGAATAGGGTCCTGTTTTCCGTGGATTGATATTTTTCTATAGTGTGATTAATATCAGGTAACAGGTGCTGAAGATTCCTGTTTGGAGGAATAGGGTCCTGTTCTCTGTTATGGTTGATTGATCTCCTTTTCTGCAGGGTGATTTCCTTTCATTATTTTTCCTAGGATTCTTTTAATGAAGGTCTGCAATAGAGGGATTGTTTCTGCTGCAACACAAGTAGGCTTCAGCTTTGTTAAAGTGAGGTGTGAACAGTTTGATTTGTGTGATTGATACTACAACATTTCTTTGCTTTTGGAATTGAGCATATCCAGTGCGTGATTGTCTTTGGAATAAACAGACCTTCCTGGGTTGACAATTTATGTGGTGCTTGAATTGTTAAAACAATTAAAGTGACCAACATTTTGGCGCCGTTGCCGGGGAAGGCAATTATAGATTTCAAAAGCATTGATGTTTTCTTTCTAGATGTGCAGATTGTATGAGAGGACGCGGAACCCAGAAGAAAACTAACCCTACAGGTGGCAAGGGCAAAGGAAGGGGAGGAAGAAAGACTTTTATTGACGAAATTTTATCAAAGGCTGAATCGTCACAGAGATTAAGCTCTCGAAGACCAAAACCTCAACGCTCCCCTCAATCAGACTACAAAACAAAAGAAGTTGTGAGCCCTGAAAATGTAGAGGAACCAGTAATAGATATTAAAGAACCAGTAGTCAGTGCTGAAGAATCAGAAGAAAGTGCTAAGGAATTAGCAGAGAACATTGAGGAATTGACAGAAGATATTGGACGACCAGTGGAAAACATTGAGGAACCAGTAGAAGATTTTGAGGATCGAGCAAGTGCAGAAGGAGATCAACCAATGAAAGGAAACAACGAAGAATTCTTTTGTGGGGGACGAGTAGATCCTGAAGGAGAAGGAAAGGATGAAAATTCTCTCTCTACCTTGGGATTTCCTATCAGTGATCTCCCTAGAGGAGCAACTCCTATGAAGAATATTCCATTGTCAGCCTTACCCAACTTCCATGGTTTATCCTCTGAAGATCCGGATGAATTTCTTTTTGAATTTGATATATTATGCAGAAGCTATGATTATGTTACTAATGCTTAGAATTTGAAACTGTTTCTAGCAACATTAAAGGGAAATGCGTTAAGATGGTTCATGAGACTTGGAAGCCAGGTAATCACAACATGGGAACAGATGAAACAGAAATTTATGCTTAAATATCAAGATTATTGTCGGACAAGAGAAAAGAGGGATGAATTATTCAACATGGCACAAAAGGCAGACGAGAATTTGGAGGACTATGTGGAAATACTGGAATATAATCTGCAGAGATCTGATCATCCGAATGTAAGTAAAGAAATTCGTAAAACAATATTACTTAGAGGATTAAGGGACGATTGTTTAGACATGCTAAACATGCTTGGTAAAGGAGATATATCTAAAGAATCATATGATGAGATTTTTGAACTCTGTAAAATATGTTCAAGAGGAGTTGCAAGGAACAGAGCAAGTAACAGAGATCCCACTTATTCAAGAGTTCAGAAATCAGCCAGTGGGGGAGCAATAAGAGCTGAAATAGGTAATTTACTTGAAGAATTTAAAACTGAAATGTTAAGTTCTTTTGCTTCACAAATTGACACCTTGCAGGTTAAAAAGAAGCAGGCTAAATCAGAAGCAGCTCTGGCTGTCTTTTGCCCTAAATGCAGAGATAAACATCCACTAAGGGAATGCCCATTGGACAAGATACCAATCTGCACCCTTTGTGAGAAAGATCATGAAACACAAAAATGTCCCTCTCTACCGGGAATAAAGGTAGCACTGCAACCAACGGAAGAAGAAGCTGAAGTAGTTTATCTGCTAACACAAAGAAGACAATGGCAACCAAGAGGACAAGGTATGAATTCTAGCATGCCATTTACATCTTCTAATCGTTGGAATAATTATCCTTCTTTCAGTCAGAAAAATTACCCTCCCTTTAACCAAATGCAATACCCACCCTTTAATCAGATGAACTACCCACCCATGCAACAAACAAACCCTCCCTTTGTTGATCCTGCAATGTGGACTCCTTGGCCCCCACAACAACCATCTTCTTTTAATCCATGGAATTCAAATTGGAGAAGCCAACAACTCCCGTATCCAAATCAATTTCCTCAATTTCAGCAACCACTGCCTCTACCATCAGGAGCTCCACCAAATAATCAAATGAGACCCCAGCTACCTATACAACCAAATCCTAACCCCAATAATAAAGCTGTGCAAGTTATTGACATTCAAAACCAGCCTACACTTCATGTTTTCCCTGCACAATGCAATGACATCCATTTAAGATCCGGGAAAATAGTTGAACCTATTATTGATGATGTTACTTCTTTGGATTTTGATAAAGAAGAAACTGAGAAACACAATTCACACAAAGAAGCACAACCACCCTCTAACAAGGATGCTGAAATAATAGAGCCACCATTCCCCGAGCGTTTAGTTTTAACTAAAACGCCTGAAACACTTGCTTTTAATCTTTTAGGGGAATTGCAAAACTTGTATGTTAAAATTCCACTTTTACAGGCACTAAGAGATGTACCAATTTATGCTAGAACCATGAGGGACATTTGTGTTAAGAAACTTGGTAGGAAGACTAAAGACCCCCTTAAAGTTCATGTTATGGGTGATCTATCTGCATTAATGTACGGAAAAACCCCTCCTGTGAAATATGGTGACCCTGGCCATCCTACTGTGACAGTTCAAATTGGTAAAACGATAATTCCTCAAGTTCTGGTAGATTTAGGTGCTGCAATAAACATTATGACTCTCGAAACTTCACAGTTGTTACAGCTGAATAACACAATTAGAGATACACCAACCATCCTAGAGTTAGCTGACCGTTCTACAATTAAACCAGAAGGAATTGTTGAAGATCTAGTTATCTCGGTTGAATCCTGGAATTACCCAGCTGATTTTGTGGTATTACAAACTAAAACAAAGCTGGGGGGGCACCCTTTAATTCTAGGAAGGCCTTGGCTAGCCACAACCGATGCCTTTATCAGCTGCAGATCTCGTTCAATGACAATTTCTAATGGTTATGAAACTAAACAGCTTACTCTTTATCCTCATGCTACACCCATAATTAATAATGAAAATTCTGTGTGGATGGATTATGATGATAATGCTATTCAACCTATTTTAACTATCGAACAAGCCTTAACTCTTAAAGACAACACAGAGGATGAAATAATTAATAATTTTATTTGCGAACCTTCCTCTGTAATTTCTGAAACACACAATCAATTGAATACACTTTTCGAAACGGATACCCAGGAAAAGATTGAATCTGAAGATTTATCTCAGACATTAACCACCATCTCCTCTAAAAGCATAACAGTGGAAATCGAACCTGGCAAAACATTAAATATAAATCCTGATCTAACAGTTGCTGAAACACAGCAGTTAATGAAGTTATTACTTGAAAATAAGGAATAATTCGCATGGGATTACACGGATATGAAGGGAATCTCTCTTGAATTATGTACTCACCGAATTTATATTAAAGAAGGTTGCCGACCAGTCTGTCAACCCCAAAGACGAATGAACCCTAATTTAAGAGAAATTGTTAAAGAAGAACTTTAGAAAATTCTTAATGCAGGATTTATATACCCCATATCTGACAGTGAATGGGTTTCCCCATTGGTAATAGTCCCTAAGAAAAACGGGAAATGGAGAGTGTGTGTTGATTATAGAGCCTTATGTGTGTTGATTATAGAGCCTTAAACAAAGCTACTCAAAAGGACCACTTTCCTTTACCATTCATTGATCAGGTGTTGGATAGTCTGTCAGGAAAGAAATTATTTTCCTTTTTAGATGGATTTAGCGGGTATAACCAAATTAGAATTGCACCCCAAGACCAAGACAAGACCACTTTTACTAGTCCTTGGGGAACTTTTGCCTATAAAGTTCTTCCATTCGGACTATGTAATGCACCAGCAACTTTTCAGAGGGCTGTTATAGGAATCTTTTCTGATATGCTGAATGACTCTATGGAAATATTTATGGATGATTTTACTCCTTATGGTGTGTCTTTTGAAGATGCATTACAAAATATTGAGAAGGTACTTAAACGTTGTATACAAGCTCACCTCTCCCTAAGTACTGAAAAGTGTCATATGATGATGAGTGAAGGAGTAGTGCTTGGACATTTTATTTCATCTCAAGGAATTCAGGTAGACCCATCCAAAATACAGGTCATTTAGAATCTTCTTGTTCCTAAAACACAAACTGATGTGAGAAGTTTTCTAGGACATGCTGGATATTACAGGAGATTTATTAAAAACTTTTCTAAGATAGCTTCTCCTTTATTTGTGTTGCTCATGAAAAATGTTGAATTTAAGTGGACTAATCTTTGTCAGAAAGCCTTTGTAGAACTCAAGCATCATTTATCTATTGCTCCTATTTTGAGAGGACCTGATTGGGCACTCCCCTTTCATATATCTACTGATGCTTCAGACACTTCAATTGGAGCTGTCTTGGGACAAGAAGAAAACCATCTTCCTTATGTTATCTATTTTATAAGTAAGAACATGACCCCTGCTAAGCTTAATTATACAGTTACCGAAAAGGAATTTCTTGCAGTAATTTATGCCATTAATAAATTTTGACATTACATCACTGGTTATCCTACTTTTGTCCACACTGATCACTCGGCTATTAAGTATTTAATGAACAAATCTGTCACAAATGCTCGAGTTACCAGATGGTTATTGTTACTACAGGAGTTTGATATTACAATTGTAGATCGGCCAGGTAAAGAAAATGTTGTGGCTGATTTCCTTTCACGGTTAAAAACTGATAATAATATTCCAGTAGATGATTCCTTTCCTGATGAGTATTTATTTGTAGTATCTGCTCACTCTCCTTGGTATGCAGACATTGCCAATTATTTGGTTGCAGGAAAGTTACCATCACACCTGTCACATAGGGAAAAGAGAAGAATTGTTCAACAAAGTGCCAGGTATAGCTGGATAAGCAGGTGTCTTTTCTACACAGGGCTTGATCAGGAAATCCGAAGATGCATCAGAGAGGATGAGGTGTGCGACATACTAAAAGTTTGTCATGATGGCCCCTGCGGAGGGCATTTTGCGGATAAAAGAACAGCACACAAAATTTTGAGGATGGGTTACTATTGGCCCTCATTGTTTAAGGACGCAAAGAAATATGTGTGGACTTGTGACAGTTGTCAGCGAATGGGTCAACCCAATCATAGAGATCAAATGCCATTAAACCCCCAGGTAGTACTTGAACCATTTGAAAGATGGGTTTTAGATTTCATAGGACCCATTAATCCTCCATCCAATCAAAGAACTTATATATTAGTTTCTACAGATTATATGACTAAATGGGTGGAGGCCAAAGCACTTATTAGAGCCAATGAAGAAGTTGTCCTAGCTTTCTTATTTGAGGAGATCTTTGTTAGATTTGGGACTCCTAGAGAGCTGGTTACAGATGGAGGACCTCCCTTCAACTCTCATGGTTTTAAATCTACCCTTCAAAAATATCATATTCATCATAGAATGACTACAACATACCACCCCCAAGCCAATGGGCAGGTGGAAAGCACAAATAAAGTAATAGAAGCCATTCTAACTAAAACAGTGAAGGATAACCGGAAGGATTGGTCTCAAAGGCTCCCTGAAGCACTATGGGCTTATAGAACTACCTGGAGAAATACTACAGGATTTTCTCCCTATGAATTGGTTTATGGTAAAAGTGTTGTTTTTCCTGTGGAATTTGAAATCAAAACTTTAAGAACTGCTTTAGCTGTTAACCTTGATTTGACTGTTGTGCAGACAGCTAGGTTGCAGCAGCGTCTTGAATTGGATGAAAAGAGATTATATGCCATTCACCAGACAACCATGATTCAACAACAAAGAATGAAGTGGCATGATAAAATTATCAAGCACAAGCAGTTCCAAAAAGGTAATTGGGCCTTATTGTATGACTCTCGGTTTGAAAACTTTCAAGGTAAGTTATGTACAAGATGGCTTGGACCGTATGAAGTAGATGTTGTTTTTCCCAATGGAACAGTAAGACTTTTAACAATTGATGATTCTAAAACACCTCTACTAGTAAATGGTCATAGGCTTCGCTTGTACCAGCACCTTGTGTCTAAAGAAGATTTTAAGGCTGCTTGCATGACTGATACACATTATATTTTTCTAGGGGAGTCCTCTGCTCCTCACAGCATTTAATTTTCTGCACTATATTTCTAGTATTAGAGTAGATTTAAAACTAATAATCCCTGTCAAGGGTTGGCATGTTACAATTGTATTTTGCATATTAAGGAGGAACTTACCAAGGAGGACAATTTCATGAAGATCTAAGCTTCAATTAGAGAAGCTTTGTCTCCCTTATCTTTTTCATTTCCTCATCTCCCAACAATTCTTTGTCACTTCTCCCTTTACCCCTTCTTTCCCTTTTTCATATCATTTTCCCTATTCTACCCACTACTGAAATACCATTCTTCAGCCAGCATTTTCCCTGTTCCCTACTGCTGAAATATCATCCTTCAGCAAGTACTTCCCCAATTTTCTTAGTACTAAATCATCATATTTCAGCAACATTTCCCTTATTTTTCCATTGCTGAAACACCACTTTCAGCAACATGTCATCTATTTTTCTATTGTTGAAACACCACTCTCAGCAACCTGTCATTTATCTTCCCATCGTTAAAACCCTTTTTCACAAGTTCTTCAGATTCCTTGGGTAAATACTATCTATTTACTATCTTCCTCCTATGATTCAATAGACTCTAGTATCATCCCCCCTTATATGACAGAGAATTCTAAAAATTCTTCCATCAATATTAAATCACTATGAACAAGCACTCTATACTTCGAATTACAGAACAAAGGTAAATATAAGGCAAGTGGATTTTTTATGTAATATAGTTAAATCATAGTATAAAGAGAAGATCTTTCCCATTATGATTATATCCCCCGTACATTCAAAACCATCATTTCACCGCACGTAGGGGGGGGATTTCGAAAATAAAAATCATCATTTCACCCCATGCAAACCACCGCCATTCTTTATACCCATTATTTCAGCCGATACACCATGTTCTTAGTCATAAACAATTACTTTGATCAAGTCTGGTGTTTCTGCTCTCTGCGCCTCTGCATTTGACTCAAGTTAGTAGCTATGGGAGGCCTGACTATCAGACATGAGCCTGGCTCAATGGCTCTTCTCGAATTATTTCCGGAGGCTTACCAAATCTTTCAGCAGGCAGGATGGATTACATATTTCGAGAGGCTAGAAGAATTTGACCCTCAACAAGTTTTGGAGTTTGCGCAGAATTTTCAGGAGGATCACTCCATAGTCCAAGGGATCCGAATTTCGGTCACAGAAGAAGATATAGCACAAGTTTCGGGATTTCCGGTCACAGGTGCTTGGTGGTTTAGTAGGAAACAAATCATCCTAAACGCACAACAGGACTTCCTTCTTCCAGACGAACAGGTTGAGATTAAAGGCCGTGGCATAGGTTTGCATTCATTACCTCCCCCATGGCCAAAGGTAGCTGAATTTGTTAAGCACTATTTAACCTGCGAGGGGCGTTACCAGGTAGTTTATCAACACGATTTTGTTTTAATGAGCCATTTGTGGCATGGTCGACTAGTCAACATTCCTTATTATCTGCTTGGATGTATTAAAAATATGTCATATTATTGTAGACGGGTAAAATTCCCATCACTGTCCCTTACCCATCATCGCCTGTGTCAATTATTAATTCAGAGGGGTTTTGCCCAGCAAAACCCCCCTCTAAATAACCCACCCTTACTTCTCGAACAAGCCCCCGAAATACCCCAAGAAGTTGAAATTCCCTAAGAAATCCCCGAAAGCTCTTACGAACGGAAATTGTAAGATATTCCCGACCCTCCATTGATTCCATCTTCAGAGCCAGTTGACCTGTCCCCAAGTCCATCTCATTTAGCAGAGTCATCCCATCCCACTATCCACATCCCTAGCGATGACTCTCAAGCTGAAACACCCCCATCACCCCCTACTCATAAAAGAAAGAGACGAATTGCAACAGTATTTGTCTAAAAAAGGCAAACAAGGGCCACATCCCAAGCTGCCACCTCTTCCGATAGCCCTTCTCCTAGAAAAGAATATTCTCATTAAAAGAAAAAGAAAGTCACTGCTTTTTCCGCTTTCCTACCTAGGAGAAAAATGAAAACGACTGTTGAATCTAAAGTCATTCCCATTTCCCCTGACCCTGCAACTATTCTGCTAAAACTTCATTCATCATCACCATTCCAAATTCCTGAATCATTACCCATCTCGTCCTGTGGCAATGCTCCACAAGAACCAGATGCCTAGGGTAATATGACATCATTTTCTACTCAAACAGTAACTGCTCCACAAGAACCAGTTACTCACGCAGCAGCTGAAACACAAGAACCAGCTGCTGAAGTGAAAAAATCAAACATCCAACATGATAATATAAGGAAACCAGCTGTAGCGGAAACACAAGAACTAGCTACAGCTGCAGAACAACAATCAACTCCAGCAAAAACAACCAACACACAGGGTTCACTCACCATGGCATCTTTATTAGAAGAAAATGAATTTTTAAAGTCAGAATTAGAGGCCTACAAAAGAGAGTTGGTAACGGAAAAGGAAGCCTTTGATAAAGAGCTAAATCTCTACACGTTGGCACATACAACATCAGTACAAAAGAATGACCCATGTAAAGAATATATGTGCCGTGAATGTGGAAACATCTACCAACATGCCGGATACAAGATAGTTAAAGTCCCAGTGCCTGAGGCATCCACATTAGTTGCAGTCAAGGAAGAACGCCCTATTGCCACACAAGAACCATTAGGGCCTTCAAAAAGTCTGGAGAAAGAAACCAAGCCGCATATATCCTGCCCTATATTAGTTAACTCAGCTACTCAGACTATGCCTCAGTCCATTAATTATAATGCCGAAACACAAACTCCACCATGGAAAGAGTTGGAAATAATGAATAAGTGGAAGCAACAGTATGCTATTGATCAAGATAAAATTGTTCAACAGCATAAATTGGCCTGGAAAAATCAGATGTATTCCAACTGGGATAATTGGGAGCAGACACTTCAGCAACTTAAGGATTCTAAGAAAGAAACTAAGGAGTTAAAAGACAAACTGGTCTTGATGTTTTCATTAGTACAAAAATTGTTAGCCACTAGGAAACCTTCTTTGAATTATTCTCTGTTTCTTTCTGAACGCCTTGTTTATTTTCAGTTGAAAGCAATTAAGGACAAGAGACCTCATGAGTTGCTCACAGCGGAACAATTTTTTAAAACATTTGCTGAGGCCTACGCTAGTGATGAAAATCTATTATGTGAACTTTATCTTCATAATGAGGCTATGCCTGAAAACAGAGAAGTCAACCTGAATTCGATCGTTGGTGATATACAGATTAGGGCATTTGTTTCCTTTCTTGCCAATCACATGGAAAACTGCTTTTCTCGCGACTAGGCACAATGAGGATAATCGCCTCCTCTAGATAAGGCCGGAACCTTCAAATCCGACCATTTTTGTAGCATAATATCGTCAGTTTTTGCAGAAGCCAGGAATGAGCAGGTACATACATCAATTGCAAGCCTCAGTACTCCGAGATTGTCATCAGTTAATTAGGGTCAAAGAGACTGCTGCTTTGAAGGCAAACACCATGTTCTGGCAACAATCCTGTAAGGAGAGACAAGAGTATAATCCCTTTAGCCCCGATAATCTTCAAACTGCACTATCCAGAATACCAAACTATGTCAGATTCATTCAACAATGCGTCGAGAATTAGATTGGTTATCATTTTCACTTCCCTATCTTATGGATGCCAGCAGAATGATATCAGCCTCATCACAGATTGGCTAACAGAGACGAGGCAGCAACATGGCAGAAATTGCAAAGTAACCAGGGATTCAGATCTCCGACAGAGGCCACCTTCCATAGTTATTTCTTGAGTAACTTGCATGCAAAGAGTCAGTACTCAGACTCTGACTCAGACTAAAAGTTGTCTGAGGACATGCAACCCTTTCAGCTGGGGGGGATGTTAGGACCTCACAATGTACCATTTTGTCCATACATTTTGACACCACTTTACTCTTTATAGTCCATATTTAAAAGTCTACATTATCATTTCCATCCATTTTATCCAAAGGTATATGAAATCCTTCTCTTTACTATGTATTTAATTTGTTTTGCATATAATTCCACATTACTTTTATATTTAATCATTAATCGAAGATAGATAGTTGCTAAGACAAGTCTAAAATATCGCAGATAAACTATGATAAGGATCGTGTTGCTGAAACAGTCAACAGGTACACAAATCCCGTAGCTGAGACAACTCGTGATTTGCGATCTTCAAAGTGTATTTTAAGAATGATTAAAACAGGATGAAGACAAACAAGGGAAGCGGTTACACGAACCGTTTTGAAGCTAGTATTTTTGTACCTATTGTAACAGCATTCCAGGATGGAAGAACAGAAAAGACCCTGTATTAAAACAAGAGATTAGATTTGGATAAAAATAGGATTTCTCTGATGTAACTGTAATAGATTTCTCCTCTTTAAAAAGAGGAGACATCATCATTAGAGGGGGGAGAGGGATTGCGGGAGTACATTTTCTGGAAGCAAGATAGAGCCTCTGCTCTATTGTAATGTATCATTTCTTGACAGATGAATAAAATTCTATTTTGAGCGCTTCAATTTAATTTCTTTCCTCGAGGAATCTTGTGAGAAGGACAGGACCCGCCTTCATCACAAGATTCACCCAATTTCTCCTATAGTCTGTTACTCTTTATGTTATTCGCACCTTAATTTAACCTGGTTTGCTGAAGAATTACTTATACAGTTCTGTGTTTCTTACTAAGCACTCTGTTTTCTTTAACACTGCATTAGCTTTATACCATTCATTCTTAAGAAGCTGAGAGTTACTTTATTTTCAGTTATTTGTTTATCAGATGAATGTGTGATAGATTGATATCGGGAAACAGGTGTTGAAGATTCATGTTCAAAGGAATAGGGTCTTGTTCTCCGTAGGTTGATCTTCTTTTTCCGTAGTGTGATTGATATTAGGAAACAGGTGCTAAAGATTCCTGTTCAAAGGAATAGGGTCATGTTTTCCATGGATTGATCTTTTTCTACAGTGTGATTAATATCAGGCAACAGGTGCTGAAGATTCCTATTTGGAGGAATAGGGTCCTGTTCTCTGTTATGGTTGATTGATCTCCTTTTCTGCAGGGTGATTTCCTTTCATTATTTTTCCTAGGATTCTTTTAATGAAGGTCTGCAATAGAGGGATTGTTTCTACTATAACACAAGTAGGCTTAAGCTTTTTTAAAGTGACGTGTGAACAGTTTGATTTGTGTGATTGATACTACAACATTTCTTTGCTTTTGGAATTGAGCATATCCAGTGTGTGATTGTCTTTGGAATAAACAGACCTTCCTGGGTTGACAATTTATGTGGTGCTTGAATTGTAAAGACAATTAAAGCGACCAACACTAGGAACATTTCCTCTTTAAGATGTTTAAACGCCTTAGGTGCTTCAAGAGTCCATGAAAATGCATCTTTCTTCAATAATGTTGTTAGAGGTGCTGCTATTCTCCCATAATTCTTAACAAACTTGCGATAATACCTTGTTAACCCGAGAAATCCTCGCAACTTCTTTATGTTTGTGGGGACTTTCCATTCCTTAATGGCTTTAATTTTGCTAGGGTCTACTTTAACACCCTCATGAGATACAATATGACCCAGATATTCCACCTCTTGTACTCCAAAGAAACATTTGGATGTTTTTGCATATAATTGTTTCTCCTGCAATAGTTTGAGCACCCTGTCAACATGTTCAACATCATCCTTCCAAGACCTGCTGTAGATTAGTATATCATCAAAAAATACTAGCACAAATTTTCTAAGGAAGGGTTTGAAAATGGAATTCATCAACCCTTGAATGTAGAAGGTGCATTGGTAAGGCCAAAAGGCATGACCAAAAATTCATAATGACCCTCATGAGTTCGAAATGTTGTTTTTGGAATATCTTTAGTCTTCATTCTAATTTGATGATATCCTGAACGAAGATCCAACTTGGTAAAATAAATTGCCCCATGTAATTCATCCAATAATTCATCAATCACAGGAATGGGAAATTTGTCTTTAATGGTGAGCTTATTGAGCTCCCTATAATCCGGACACATTCGCCATGATCCATCCTTCTTGTGTACCAATACTACAGGAGCAGAGAAAGAACTTTGACTAGTTTGAATTATACCCGCCTCTAACATTTCTGCAATCATACGTTCAATTTCGCTCTTTTGGACGTAAGGATATCTATAAGGCCTGATGTTTGGAGGAACACTTCCTGGAATCAAATGAATAGCATGATCATGATCACGAATAGGTGGGAGTCCTTTGGGAGTTTAAACACCTTGGAATGATTGTCCAAGACTTGTTGGAGATCTGCAAAAATAGATGATTTTGATGTTGGAACTTCTAGTGAGCATAATTGTGCAATTACGCCTCGTTTTTATTTCTTTAGAAGCTTTGTCATGACATTAGAGCTTATTATCTTTCTCGTTTCCCCACAATACCCCGTAATTCAACTTCCTTCTTCGGGGAAAAAAATTCAAGAAAATTTCTTGAAAATTAAAAGCTACCGTCCCCAAAGATTGTAACCATTGGTACCCTAGTACAACATCAGCACCTCCCATAGGAATGAAAGTACTGACTAGTCAATCATTACGTGGGAATTTTGAGGTCTAAAATGGGCCTCCTAAGGAAAATGTACAATCAAATTTCACTTTATGAGAACCAATCACATTTTAGGGGATGACATCATCCCTAATGGTTGAGGTGGCATTTCTTGAGTTAAAGGTACTTACTTGTCACATTCTCAATGGTGAATAAAAACTCATGGTTAACCATGGTAGTGCTCTAAGTACTTTTAAAGTCAAAGTAAAGTACTCATATTAAATGTCATTTCAAACTTTTTGAATAAAAATATATTATTGTCATTGCATATTTCATGAAAGAAACAATGCATATCCCTATGCATTTATTATATTATATTATATTATTTTTATATAGTATATTAATTATATGTTATTATACAATTTAAATAATATAAATTTTAATTAATAGCATATAATATAATTAAGAATTTATAAATTTATATTTATATTTTATTTTAATCTATTTAAGTACAAAGGAAAAACACATTAGTTGTTCAATGATAATGGATTTTTCTTGAAAAACTCATTCTTATTTATAGTCACATCAATGCAATTTTTTTATTAATTCTATTTTGGTACAACTTTTGAATTGAATTTAACTATGGTTACATGGATTGTGGTGCAAAAATTGAATTGCAAATTCATAAATATTATTTTATTGGTTTAGCTATTATTTTATTATTTCCTTAGGAGGCCCATTTTAGACCTCAAAATTCCCCTAATGACATATTCCCCCATGGTTAGCTTGATATTATGGCATTTTCTAGAGAAATTTATAGTTCCTCCATTTGCAATCATCACTTGACATTCTGGTGTTGGGTATAGGAAACAATTTAATTCCTTGGCTACCTTATAATGAATAAAATTATGGTTGCTACCTGAATCAATCAACACTATTACCTTTTTCTTCTTGATATGTCCTTCTATCTTGAGAGTTTGAGGAGTGGTAATTCCTGCCAGTGCATTACACGATATGGTCGGATTCATTTCTTCCTCTTCTAGGGCTGGTTCCTTGTGTATATCCTCTTCTTGTTCATTTTCTTCTTCTTCTTCACAATCTATGTAAAATAATTTCTTCTCAGCACACTTATGACCTTTAGTGTATTTGCTATCACAACTGTAGCAAAGCCCCTTTGCTCTTTTTTCTTCCAATTGTTGTGGTGTCAACCTTGTAGGTTGTGGAAATCTAGGCGTAGCAACACTTCCTTCTTTATAGAATTGAGTGGTAGGCTTCCTTGTCGCCATAATTTTACATTCAACTTTTCTTTCCAACCTGAATGCCTTCTCCAATGAATCAGGTTCCAAAACGCGAACTTCATGTTGGATGTTATCCTTTAAAGTGCCTATGAAGAGATCAATCCTGTGTTCCTCTGGAATATCAGTTACCCTTATATTCAATTTTTGGAAGTCCTCAATGTGCTCCCCACTAAACCCTTTTGTTTGAGATTTATCAATTGGCTAAAGAAGGTGTTGCTCTTTGTATCCTCATAATGTGCTATCATTTCCTCCGTAAAAATTGACCAAGTGACAATTTTTTTACGGAGCAAAGCCATCGATACCATACAAATGTATTTTGTTCTAAATGTAAAGTTGCAATGCGTACCTTTTGTGTGTTTTGCACATTATGGAGATCAAAATATTGCTCCATCCGTAGTATCCATGTTACAGGATCCTTTCCATCAAACTTCCTCATATCCATTTTTGGAATATGGTGGTTCTTCCCTCCAATAGTAGAGTTTATGAAATCACGATTAACATTTATTTTGTTCTCATCATGAGTTTCCTTTACTATCTTTTCACCATTAGGAAACATTTCTGGTTTTAAGCTTGTCATCAAGCCTTCCATGTATGCTTTTAGATCATTCTTTATGTTTTCCATGTTGTCTTTCATGTCATCCATCTTAGCTTCGATGCCCACTTCCATGCCATCCATCTTAGCTTCCATGCCATCCATCTTAGCTTCCACGCCTTTCTTCAAACCGTCCATCTTCACTTCCACGCCATCCATCTTAGCTTCCATGCCTTTCTTTAAACCGTCCATCTTCACTTCCACGCCTTTCTTCAAAACTTCCATTTCATTTTTTGTTGCTCTTTGCGAGAGTGAAATTTGTTGCACTTGCTCTTGTAATTTTGATAGATCATGTTGCAATTCTTCATCTTCATGAGTCATAGTAGAGCCTTCTGAAGGCTTAATGGGTGTTGAATTATTTTTATGGGGCATTTTTTAGAACCCAATACTAATATATATTCTACAATATTCCCTTGGAATCAATTCAAATTGATTATTCAAACAAGACTTATGCAATTTGGAAAAAATTACACACCTTTTTCTTGCTTTTGAAGAGCTCGATATTTAAATTGGATTATATTTGTGGTTACAACTCTTCAATTTTTGAAATTTGGAACTAAGGTGGCCTTTTGAATCCTCTTTTGAATTCCACAGGTCTGAGCTGATTTGGATTCTTCAAGGTAAAGCTATGTCCAATCTCCCGTAATAACCTAATTATGGATTGTTTCAGTAGATCAAAATTGTACGACTTTCCACGTGTCACTGTTTCGTCTTTTAGCTCTTAAAATGATATCAAAGAAACTAAATTCCATGTAATTGTGGCCACTTTTTATGACACTCCAATCTGATGCTCAGAGAGAGAGAGTTATGAAGCTTTTCCCATGATCACTTCTTTGAGATGAAATTCAGGAGCCTGAAAAAGCACTATCTTCCACAGATCATATCTCTGAAAATATTGCAAACCAAAATCTGAAATTTTGTGATAAGTTTCCTCAGGATTGCAGCTTCGTGCCCTAAAAATTTTAGATTTTGAACCTTCGTAGAAAACAAGTTATAGTGCAAATGCCACGATGACCTATTTAGATTAAATTGAGGAGCCTACAAAAAGACCTAACTTCCACAAATCATATCTCCGAAAATATTGTGAACCAAGCTCTAAAATTTTGCGAAAATGTTCCACCAGATTTCAGTTTCGCACCCTAAAATTTCAGCTTTTGAAACTTCATAGAAAATAAGTTATAGCAAAAATTCCACGATGACCTGTTTGGAGCAGCGAAACCCTAAAATCCAAAGCTCTGATACCAAATGTTGTGAAACTAGCTCCAAAAATAGAAGAAAAGAGATATCAACGCCTTAGAAATAAGCCACTTCGAGGGGGAAACCTCCAATACATTACATAAATGAACAATTCTTGGATGATACAATTTACAAAACCTCCTTTCTATATATAGGAGTCCATGTGGCCATAATGTAATCCTAGTGGGCCACAATGTAATCCTAGTCAACCTAACAATAATAATTTAAGGGCACAATAATAACAAAATGGGGGTTACAAAGGTACAATAATAACAATAAGGGGGTTACACTAATAACAATAAGGGGCTATACTAGTAATATAGGGACCTAACACTTTGGAATTTAATTACTTAGTACCCTCAATAATATGATATAATGAAAGCCTTCAAAATGCCATAAACTATTGATACTGGAATGTAATGAAAAGAATAATTGTAAGAGAAAATCAAAATGATATGCTGAGAAACAAAATCTATCACTTTTAAGTTTAAGAGGAAATCATGGAGAAAGAGGAAAATCAAAATAATATGTTGTAAACACAGAATCTATTACTTTAAAGTTTCATCAAGAGTTTGTGAAAAGAAAAGAGATGAAGTGAAGGAGCACAAATTAAGGTGATTTAACTCTTACTCACATATGTAATTAAGAGACCGGTTGCTACATTACTTCACTTCATTCAAAGAGAAATAAAAACAGAGTGAAACTGGAAATACATATCAACATCAACAGCTACAGGAAACTTGAACTTCTTTCATTAATTTCTCAAAAAATTCAGTACCAAATTAACATTCATCCAGAGGTCCAAAAGTCGGAACCAGATTTCTTTATTTCTATCTACTTAAAGACATCAAAGTAGTTCATAATTTATGAACTTCTTGAAACTACTTGACTACCAAAACTATTAATATTACTTATGCAATCATACTGAGAAAACAAATTAAAATAGGAAATATTTTTTGTTTTTCTTAATATAATGTTGTTGGTGCGTCCTCCCGAAGTGCCGAGGTGTCCTTTCTGGTTATGATGCAGCAGTTGCACAATTCTGTAACAACACCTCAGTTCCCGACTTGAACCAGCTATCATGCTTCCAACAATGCTACTATACGTTCTTCTGCCATACTCTCCCTGTGCCCCTATGCTTCAGACGTTGTTATAATGTCACCTTCTACCCGGCTCTGCCTCTTCTCCTTTGATCTGCATCGGGTCACTTACCGGAGTCTCTCTGCCATGTTTTCCCTATTTCTTCATAAAATGGCACACAAACCTCATAAGCCCGGACTTGAAATCCTTTAGATTTAATCTTGGAACCACATCGCATCCGATCCAAAATCGCACTTCGCATTTCGCTGCCTTTAACTTTCCTTAGCACTTATCTTTTAAAAATTGCAATTTGCGCTATGCGATCGAGTCCCACTGCATCAAGAAACTACATTTTAAACATTACCAGGGACCTGTGGGTTATGGCCCACATAAACTCCCTTTACATATGCATCAAAATACCATACTAGAGTTTATTCAACATACATACGCACGCAATCAACATCGATTTACTTTAAAACAGATCGCACATAACTCAAACCACTTACATATACACGGAATAGTGGTTGTAGGGTCCCACAATATGGTGACCAATCATATTGCATCGCATATCAGTGAACTCAACATATAACTTAAACGATAAACAATACAAATTCCAATGTGAAGTGTGACATAATCTCCATCGTATATCTTCACCAGATCTAACGGCCTTGCTATATCGTCTCACACTACCATCTCCCGTCCTTGTCATGTCGCAACCAAAATACTTTACCTTGCGAAGTATTAATGCTAAAATCTACACCTATCAATGTGAGATATGCGCTAGATCATTGTGCCAACACGTGGCTCCTCCCTTTATCGCATCACAAGTTTTAATTCTTACCGCATTGCAAGTTATTTCATTTAACTTGTGAAGTCCTTAACCCATAAACTCAAATATCACTGATGCAAAATTTTGCTATGCCAACACGTGGCTCCTATCCTCATCACATCACAAGATATATTGTTTAACTTGCGATGTCATCTCAGTCATTGGTCTCTTCCCCTTCAAATTTTTGATTCAATCCTCGTCGTCCGATCACCTCCAATGGAAATCTTCTAAGTGTTTCTGTCTTAGTCAACTTCTTTGATTTTTACCATCGTCGATCTACAACTCTGCTATCCTTCCTGAGCTTTATTCAGTCTTTTAAAATCACTTATCTCTCCTAAGCTTGAGAATGAGCCCAACTCAACCCTGTTTGGTGTGCAATGTTCTGAACGTGCCCGTCGGTCCGACTCTTGAACTGTTCAGCACGTGAATGAGTCTGACTCGACCCACCTTCACATCTCATCATGTAATGTTAATGTATCAACATATAAATTAAAATTCCTCTATCTAATACACATAAATTTTATCATTTTCTATCATATATGATTTTTTGGTGTTTTGAAAAATATTTCAAAGGTAAATGAAAATGAGCCACAACATCTCGCTCCACCTAGGGATAGTGATTTTTTCCATGGAAGTGCTAAGAACCACATATTAGTGCTTTATCCATTGGGCATGGAGTCAAATATTTCTTGGCGACATATGAACAATGATAAATCCAGCATTTACAATGGTGGAATTATGAATTTTAATGCTGGAAATAATGCTTCAGATATTGCTCGTTCATAGGCAGTTGTATTGATTCTCCATCTAGATCTTCCAAAATGAATGTGTTATTTGACCATGCTTCCCCTTTTCTTCTCATCTGGTGTCCCATCTCAGTACCAAATCTCCTACTTGAAAGAGAACTTCTTTTGCTTTTCTGTCAAATAAAGAATTCATCTTTTCCTGATAAGTAATCAAGTTATCTCTGACTTTGTTTCCAATTTCACTTGATTCAATTATTTTGTTCAATCTTCTTACCAAATCATTCGGTTCTTCCTGAGCTTCTTGAAGGAAATAAATCACTGGTTTGGCTAGCTGAGTAGGAAATAGTGCTTGAGTTACATAAACTAGTTTATAGGGATACTTCTCAGTAGATCTCTTGGTAGTGACTCGAAATGCCAAGAGGGAAAACTTCAACTTCATATCCCAATCCTTTTGATTCTCGGTGATTGTCTTCTTCAATATTCTGACTATTGTCTTATATGAAGACTCTGCCAATTGGGGATGATGCATTGTGGAATGTGATAAAATTACATTATATGTTTGACATAAATTAATGAAACGAGCAGAGTTGAATACCTGAGCATTATTAGTCACAATTTTGATTGGACATCTAAATCTGTTGAAAATGTTTTCCTCCAGAAACTTCATCGCCACTTGTTCATTCACCTTATTAGCGGGTATTTCTTCAACCCATTTTGTAAAATAATCAGTGACAGTCAGAATCCATTTGAAATGTCCACTTGATGGCGGATTGATCTCTCCAATAAAATCCAATCCCCATTTTCTGAAAGGTTCTTCAATAAATATTGGGATGAGAGGTAATGGAGCAAGTATTTTTCTTTTTAGCAAACAATCGACACTTCTAACAACTTCTGACCAGTCTATAAACATCTGCAAACAGGGTTGGCCAATAGAAGCCTGACTTGAGAATTTTATTAGCAGTGACCTTCCAACTATAATTTCCTCCACACAAATTTTCATGATATTTTTTGGTGACTTCAATAGATTCTCCTTCAGTCAAACGTAACAAAAAAATACCAGCAGGATCTTTCGAGTATAGCTTTGCTTCTATGATAACTTATGGCTGAGACTTGATCTTCATAGCTCTGTATTTTGTTCTATTTAGTGAAGTTGGACAGGAAAAGAAACACAGGTAATGCATAATATATTTATACCAATCAGAGCAAAAAAGTTTGCATTGAATGCCTGTTTTGGACTTGCTTTGACCTTCTTCATTAACAGCTCCATCCACTGGTGCCGATGCAGGGGAATTAGGCACAATAAAATACTTTGTATCTAGGTAGACATAGGGGGTCTCATGTTTTTAAATTCTCATGTAATTATTAGTATTTTGAATAAAATGGTGAGGAATTGTAAATGTTCTCTAACCACTAAAGGACATGAGGGAAGTTGATTAAGTTAGGAAGGTGAAGAGTCAGTTTAGTTAATTTAGGGATTTTTGTCTAAATTTAGGAAATCCATAATCTTAAGAGTTGTTGAGCTGTTAGAGGAGATGAAGCGATTCATTATCTTCTTAAGCGAAAAGGGCATTAAGTATAGAGGTCTGGAGAGATGTAGAGATATGGAGTAGTAAGGGTGAAAGGGCCATCAAACTGAAGATCAGGCCAGATGTAACTCTAAGTGATTCCATTTATATACAAAGTTTACCCCTAAGTCAAATGTGTATTGTAGAAATTAGTTCTGCATGAATATACTTGGTTTCAATAAGTATATGATAGAACTCTGAATAGGGCTCTGAGATGATGTTGTGTGTACTTCAAATTGAGTTGTAATTTGGATGAATCGATCGCTGAAAGGATCGATTCCTATAGAGCGTTTAATTACATGTCTCAGGTTATATATGATAAGTTGGATGCATCGAATGTATGAAAACCCTGTATAGTCGAGAGAGGGTTCGATTCCTCCTACATCCTGAGTTATTATATTGAGGAAGAATTTGAGTTTTTTTTTTCTAAATAAGACTAATTCTATTAAGAAAAAACATATAGTACAATCTGAGCTTGCAAATAAGCAAAGAAGAAAAACAAGGGGGGTCGGAAATGATGCACTATCAACCTCGGTCCCCAAAAGAAACCATGGATTGAGCAAAAGATAACAAGGATAACAGAAAATGGAGAACGAGACATAGGAATCTACCCAGAGTGGGTAGAGACTTCCAAAAGACATTTTTTCCCTTTCTTATTACAGACTTTGACCCAACCATTGTGACTTGGTTGGGCAGGAACCAATTGTAGATTATTCTAAACTGAAGAAGGAGTCTCCTTGTCTGAATCAGAGGAAGAAGACTCATGCGAACGTTTCTGTGGGATCGGAGGGGCAAAGGGATCCTCAGGGCTGGCCGAGGACGTGACCTTCAAGTGCTCATCATTCTCCCCTTTCGCTTCCATTTCCTCCTCATCCGAGCTGGAGACTCTATATCATCCATGGGGGCTGGATCACATGGTTTCCAGCTCTTGGACTTCGGTTTGCTGTTGGTTTTCTTATTTTTGACGAGGAAACTGGAACATGTGTTCTGGAGATGCCCCATCTGATGGCAATGTCTACACCAGAATGCAGTGTTCTCATAATCCAAGGTTTGTGTCCAGTGAAAGTCCCCAATTTTGAGGTTGATCTGATCAGGCAGTCCTTTTCTTAAGTCTATTTCCGCGAATATTCTGCCATAAGTATAGATACCTTTCTCCCCCCGAGAGGTATATGTAGCAAAGAAGCGGCCCAAAGAATTCCCAATCCCTTGGAAGACCGAGAAGTTCTAGAGATGTGCCGGGAGGTTCAGAAGACGGACCCAAATGGGAAGCTTGGTGATGACAGCTGAAGAGGGGTCGAAATCTGGGAACCAGGGGTTGAGAAATAGCCCAGATGTTCCCTAGAACCATGGGCCTCCTGTTAAGGCTTTCTGATAATCTTCGCTGGAGGAATAATTTGAGTTATTACCCTCTGTTTGAGAACAATTTTGGTTCCTTCAAACTTTATTGAGTCACATGTTTTGCATAGCCTTTGTGTGGAACGAATTAATCTTTGTAGAATCCATTTGGTATAATTGTGAATCTGTGTAAAGTAATCTTGAGGAGTATTGATTTGGGTAAATCGATATCGATTTTATATGGAGCCATCATCCAGAAATCATTGATTATTGAATGCATTTAACTGGTGTGAAAGAATTTGGCTTTCATAGGGGACCATAGTCAACAGAGTTATGAAACCAATCAGACTGTGCAAAGGAACAACATTTAATCTATTGGAAATTAAATTCAAATCAATTTTTTTGTTTCTGAGTTAACTGGCAGCGTTGAACAATTGACGCAGAATGGAGGTCGAAGGAGATAAGGGTTACTTTAGTTAGAAGCATATAAAACTCAGTTTGGATGTGCAACAAATGGGAGATGCAGAGGCTTATTTTGTAAGAGAGCGGAGCTGTTTAAAGGCACAGCGGAACCATGAAGAAAGGTAACGGAACCTTGAAGTTGGAACAATGAAAGCGGGTTCGAGAATCAAACCGGTGGTATTCCCATTTTTATAAAATGGTAAGTGGTATTTAAGAAAATAACGTGATATATCCCGTCGCTCAACACGTGGCGTCAGGTGGTATTTAGAAACCACTTTTATCCCGTTTTTTTTTAGTGTTAACGTTCGGAGGTTAAAAAAATGCGATACGCGCGATATCTGTTCGATCATTTGGTTGGAGCGTGACGAGCTTGGAGCTGTCAGATGGAGAGGTATGTTAACCGTGGGCCCAGATGCATTGTTAATGTGGCATGATGGTTTGTTTGATAGCTAGAAGTTAATAAACCGTGGTATAATTAAAGGTTGTATGAGGTGGGTCCAATGTTACATATAGTCAAACCTTAATATATGATATGATGCCATACATTGATAATGAATGTAAAGTGGGAGTGTTGGTGGGTTTTATACTAAGGAATTCACGCCATATTCATTATACAATGGATTTAAACATGGATCCCAAATAAAGAGTCGAAGCCCGTGAAGCGAGGGTCAAGGTTAATATGGGTTTAGTTGTAATGTGGGGTTTTACACCATTGAGTTTAAGGTAAGACCGAATGATATTTGATTTACATAGAGAGGGTTATTAGTGCGGGTTTGTAGTCATACATTAAATATGAAGAAATATTCTCGGTGGGAATGAAATGAAGAAAACCTTGAATATGAGGGTTGTCAAGGTTAATGAAAATTGAATGTTGAGAAGGGAGTTTTATAATATTCTTTCATAACCATAGATGCGTGAGAAAAGTAAATATTTTTCCTATATTGCTTAAGTTGCCCAGATTTAAAATTATTTGGGCTAAATGTGAAGTTCATTTATTTTATATGCATGGAGACAATAAAATGTGGGTTGAGCAGGTAGCCTGGGCATCATTGTGGTATCAGAGCATTAGGAAAGGCTCTGTTTGAAGTAAAGGATTTTTTTTTAATTTAGCGTTCTAAATCTGTTTAAGAGTGATTACAAATTTGAAGAGGGAAGATCATAAATTTAAATCTAATGTGCAACAGATACATATTTGCAGTGAACAGGATTTTCACAACTGAATGAATGGAGAAAAATATCATGCAGGGATGTTGCAGGTGAAATAATTTTAAATCTGACTTGAAATTTATGATTGCAGAATTTTGGTTGCAGGAAAGTGCAGACTGAGTTTGGTGATGATGGCAATGAACCTAATATTCAGCTAAAGGTTCGATAGGAAGGAAAATTGTAGTGTTCTCAAGAAAATGTGAGTTGATGAGCAGTGTTTAACTCTGGTTTGAAGAATTGTTTGCAGAATTCAGATTGCAGGTGATTGAAGAAATATCAGCAAAAGCATATCACAGCTTTGAGAGTAGTGATAAAAGAGTCCAGCAGAGGATTCTAAAGTGCGGAAGAAAGTGTGGAAGAACCTAGAGAATTCCCAATAGAGGTTGGATGAAGGAAGAACATATGTGTTCTTGAAAAGTTGTAGAGTGAAGCCTAGAGAGAGCAAAAGAGAGTGCTCAAAAGTTTCCAACAAACAAGGGACCAATACTTGCCAAAAGCCCAGATTCAGAGGAAAGGATTGGTGACGTAAGTGGCAACAACAGAGATTGTCATTGCAGAGGCTTAGTGTAGCTTGTGAGTAAAGAACTCATGGAGAAAGAGATGACTACTGATAGTCATAGCAGAGATTGCAGAGGTTCTGAGAGAGGTCACAACATAACAGAGGAAGAAGATGCAAGGACAAATGGCATGAGGAAGAAATTGACTGATGCAAAATATTAGAAAGAAGTAGCTAATATCATTGAACAGTTTAATAAACTGGAAAATAGGATAGAAGAAAGCCAGAGAGTTGGTTGGCTCATGAAGAAGAGAGTAAAATGGCAACCATTACAATTGAGGTTGAGGAAAAAGGAGATTTCCTTATTGAAAGAGGAACTCAAGGCAGCTGAGTTGAGAAAATAAGTTTCTGTTTGTGAAGCAGAATAGAGTATAGATGAGGAATGGATATCTGCAAGAGATCTTGTGAGACATGGTGAAGGTTTAAGTCAGCAAGAGGTTTGTCTTGCTGAAGAGAAAATCATTGATGATTTCCTGAGTTATTGGACAAGTCCAGATCAGCTGGATGATGTGAAGCCTTGTATTTTTTAACCTAACAATTGTGAGGAGATTACAGGTTCTATAGAGGAAGGGGAACTCAAAGTTCTTGAGTCAAGGATGGAATTTGAAGATTCCACATGCAAACCTGTTCAAAGGGAAGTGCTTGAGGAAGCAACCAAGACTAAAAATTCTTGTGGTTTTAAAACTAAAGAGTTGTGTATGTTTGCGGGTACATCACAGGGAGATGAAAAAACCTTAAAGTTTGTTGAGGAGGAGAAATTGAATCTGAAATATGTTCAGATCAATGCTGAGATATCAAGATCTTAGGAGGAATTGAAGACAAGGGAGTCTAATGAGGATATTCAGCAGAATATTGGAGCAAAGAGAGAAGGACCGGCTGATGATTGGTCAAGAGCAAGAAAAGGTATAAAAGGTTGTGTGAGGTTCCCAAAATCT
Organism: Pinus albicaulis; assembly: GCA_034641835.2. Taxonomy (NCBI): domain Eukaryota; kingdom Viridiplantae; phylum Streptophyta; class Pinopsida; order Pinales; family Pinaceae; genus Pinus; species Pinus albicaulis. Next base: position 352,959,454 of record CM076578.1, on the reverse strand, counting down.
ACTCCAATTGAAGTTGTTGAATTGTATAGAAGGTTGGATTTTCAAAGAAGATAATTGAAGAAGCAGAGGACCTATGCACAGGATGGATTGCTAAAGAAACAAGGCAGGAAGGTTTTCATGAATAGTGTTCATGAAGCAGATGATGGAAAGAAGGAGAGACTAGCTGACAGTCTCATGGAGGATGAAAATCAGCATACTGATATGATGATAGAGGATTTGGAAGAAAACTCATAACAACATACTGATGTGTTGTCAGAGGAGAAATATAGTGAATATTTTCTGGGTCTTGAAATAGACTTGGAACTGCAGAGAGAAAATTTGGTGACTAGACCAGCAGGTGAGACCATTGGGTCCTATGGTTTTAACATTGACAATTTGATTTTGTTTACAGGAGATGCAGAAGACAATCCAGAATTTGGAATTGTCTTGAAAGAAGAGGAACTGTTACAGAAGAAGGAAGGTGAGACAGTCATGTCTCATATGAAGAAACTTGTCACTGATGACAAGGACGAGTTGATTTGTTTGATTGATCAAGAGCAGACTGTGGGACAGATTTGTAAGACTTACATAGTGATGGAAAACTAGAATTCTATTCTGATGGAGGATGAAAATGCAGAGCTTGAATAACTTGATTTGATTTCTAGAATCAATCAAGGAGATGAAAGACAATTACTGAAGATTGTCCAAGAAGAAGAAGAAGAAGCTAAAATTAATTTGCAGCATATTGAGGATGTGAAACAAGTACAAAAGAGGTGACTGAAATGTTTGCTGGAAGCATTTGAAGAAGAGAAAGAGATTGCAGACACTAGAGTGAAATTTCGTGAAGCTATGAAAGAAATAAGGGCAGATACTAGTTTGAAAAATTTGCTTATGTTAACTAGTATACTGAATGAGTACGTTACTACAGGAAGAAAATTAATTGATGATTTGTTTTCTAAGGGTAAATTTGCAGATTATGAGCAAAAGAAAATTGTTGCAGAGGGACAGGAAGTTTGGGAGGCAGCAACAATCAGGGAGGTAACAACAGAGGCAACATTGACAGCAGCAACATCAATGTTGGTAGTAAGAAGGGCAATAACAGCAAGAGCAGCAATGTTGGCAGCAACAGAAATTGGAAGCAGCAGCAGTGGGAAAAGGAAATGCCAGTTAGAAGATAAGCTAGACATGGAGCTTGAAGACATCAGAAAACTGATGATGAAGGTGTCTCAGAAGCAGCAAACAGCAGCAAGAAAGTAGGGGGACTTTAGCAGAGGAAAGACAAAAGCATAATGTGAAGGTATAACTGGAGGTGGATTTCAAAACAAAATATGGAAACCTGGAGAAGTGCAGTTGAAGGATGATGCAGCTATTGGATAGCAGCAAAATAGAGTGTGGGATCCAGGAAAATAGAGATTAAAGACACATGATCAGGAGATCATGAAAAATTTGAACCTTGGGAGTCTAATGCAGGGGCATTAGGCACAATAAAATACTTTGTATCTAAGTAGACATAGTGGAGTCTCATGTTTTTAAATTTTCATGTAATTATTAGTATTTTGAATAAAATGGTGAGGAATTGTAAATGTTCTCTAACCACTAGAGGACATGAGGGAAGTTGATTAAGTTAGGAAGGTGAAGAGTCTGTTTAGTTAATTTAGGGATTTTTTTCTAAATTTAGCAAATCCGGAATCTTAAGAGTTGTTGAGCTGTTAGAGGAGATGAAGCGATCCATTATCTTCTTAAGCAAAAAGGGCATTAAGTATAGAGGTCTGAAGAGATGTAGAGAGACAGAGTAGTAAGGGTGAAAGGGCCATCAAACTAAAGATCAGGCCAGATGTAACTGTAAGTGATTACATTTATATACAAAATTTTACCCCTGAGTCAAATGTGTATTGTAGAAATTAGTTCTGCATGAATATACTTGGTTTCAATAAGTATATGATAGAACTCTGAATAGGGATCTGAGATGATGTTGTGTGTACTTAAAATTGAATTGTAATTTGGATGAATCGATCACTGAAAGGATCGACTCCTATAGAGCGTTTAATTGCATGTCTCAGGTTATATATGATAAGTTGGATGCATCGAATGTATGAAAACCCTGTATAGTCGAGAGAGGATTCGATTCTTCCTACTTCCTGAGTTATTATATTGAGGAAGAATTTGAGTTATTACCCTCTCTGTGAGAACAATTTTGGTTCCTTCGAACTTTATTGAGTCACATGTTTTGCATAGCCTCTGTGTGGAACGAATTAATCTTTGTGGAATCCATTTGGTATAATTGTGAATTTGTGTAAATTAATCTTGAGGAGTATCGATTTGGGTAAATCGATATCGATTTTATATGGAGCCATCATACAGAAATCATTGATTATTGAACGCGTTTAACTGGTGTGAAAGAATCTGGCTTTCATAGGGGACCGTAGTCAACAGAGTTATGAAATCAATGGGACTGTGTGAAGGAACAACATAGAATCTATCGGAAATTAAATTCAAATCAATTTCCGTGTTTCTGAGTTAACTGGCAGCGTTGAACAATCGACGCAGAATGGAGGTCGAAGGAGAGAAGGGTTACTTCAGTTAGAAGCATATAAAACTCAGTTTGGATGCGCAACAAATGGGAGATGTAGAGGCTTATTTTGTAAGAGAGCAGAGTTGTTTAAAGGCACAACGGAACCATGAAGAAAGGTAACAGAACCTTGAAGTCGGAACAGTGAAAGCAGGTTCGAGAATCAAACCGGTGGTATTTGCATTTTTATAAAATGGTAAGTTGTATTTAAGAAAATAACGCGATATATCCCGTCGCTCGACACGTGGCATCAGGTGGTATTTAGAAATCACTTTTATTGTGTTTTTTTTTAGTGTTAATGATCGAAGGTTAAAAAAACGTGATACGCGCAATATCCGTTCGATCGGTTGGTTGGAGCGCGACGAGCTTGGAGCCTTCAGATGGAGAGGTATGTTAACCATGGGCCCAGATGCATTGTTAATGTGGCACAATGGTTTGTTTGATAGCCAGAAGTTAATAAACCGTGGTAGAATTAAAGGTTGTATGAGGTGGGTCCAATGTTACATATAGTCAAACCTTAATATATAATATGATGCCATACATTGATAATGAATAAGTGGGAGTGTTGGCGGATTTTATACTAAGGAATTCACGCCATATTCATTATACAATGGATTTAAACATGGAGCCCGAATAAAGAGCCGAAGCCCGTGAAGTGAGGGTCAAGCTTAATATGGGTTTAGTTGTAATTCGGGGTTTTACACCATTGAGTTTAAGGAAAGACTGAATGATATTCGATTTACGTAGAGAGAGTTATTAGTGCGGGTTTGTAGTCATACATTAAATATGAAGAAATATTCTCGTTGGGAATGAAATGAAGAAAACCTTGAATATGAGGGTTGTCAAGGTTAATGAAAATTGAATGTTGAGAAGGGAGCTTTATAATATGGTTTCATAACCATATATGGGTGAGAAAAGTAAAGCTTCTGCCTATATTGCTTAGGTTTCCCAGATTTAAAATTATTTGGGTTAAATGTGAAGTGCATTTCTTTTATATGCAAGGAGACAATGAAATGTGGGTTGAGCAGGTAGCCTGGGCATTAGGTGCCAACAGATTAATTCCCAAGGCTTGAAAAATTGTCTCTGTCAACAACTTCACAACCCCTGTCCCTTAACCATCTTGGTGGGTTTGATGTCCAAATCATACTCATGGATTTTTGTTATCCACTTCCCCCTTTTTCCTTTAACATCGCTTTTTACCATCACATATTTCACAACAGAATTAGGAACATAATCATTTATTTGGGACTATAACGCATAAGTCCTAAAGGCTTTTGGTGCTTTGACCAAAGAATATACTTGTTTCTCCATAATATTGTATTTGAGCTCAACATCTCTAAGAAATTTACTGAAAAATGCAACTCGATGCTCCTTACTATCTTCATTTTTCTGCAACAACACAACGACAATAGTAGTGGGGGATGCAAATGAGAATCCTTGAAAGGCCTTTTGATAGTCTGGACTAATCAGAACTAGAGCTTCTTGCAGTGCTTCCTTTATTCTAGCAAACGATTCTCTTTCTCCCTTGTCCCATTTCACTTCTACATTTTTCTTCAACATATATGTTATACTTCTCACAATCTTAGCATAATTGGGTACAAATCTCCTCAAAAAGTTTATTTTTCCCAGGAATCTTTGGATATCTTTCTTGGTTCTCGATAAAGGAATAGTATGAATAGCTTCCACCCCTACTGGGTCAATCTTTACTCCTTGTTTAGAAACTATGTGACCCAATAATTTACCTTCTTCTGAGGCAAATAAAGATTTCTTGGGATTTAATGGTAGACCAAACTTTTTTCACTTTTGAATTTTTTTTGCAAATTCTCCAAGTGTTCATCATCTGACCCTGAGAAAAAAATTATATCATCCAGATATATAACTACAAACCTATCACCAATGAAGGCTATGTCCATGGCCCTCTAAAATGTTGCACCTGTGTTCATAAGGAAAAATGGCATCCTTTCATACATGAAGGTGCCCCGAGCCGTAGTGAAAGAAATCTTCTCCTGATCTTATTTTTCCACTGCTACCTGATTATACCCAGAAAATCTGTCAACCATAGACAACCTATGAGCTCTTGTCACCTTCTGTAAGACATAATCCATTTTCAGCAAAGGATAATTATCTTTTAGAGATGCTAAGTTCAAGTTCCTGAAGTATACACATAATCTTATCTGTACATTCTTCTTTATTACATGGACCAAATTAGAAACCCGGTCTGGATATTTGAGAGGGACAATAATTTTTGCCTGCAACATTTTCTTCACTTCTTTTTCGATTGGAGCTAACAAAAATGGATTGATCTATCTAAGCTTTTGTTTGTGTGGTTTGATTCCTTCCTTCAATGGAATCTTATGTCGAATTATGCTTTTGTCATATTTTTTCAGGGCTTCATATGACCAGGCAAACACATCCATATATTTATTAAAAAGATCAATGTATCTTTCTTTGTAGTTTTTGGGAACACCTTTGAAAAATTTCACTATTTTGGGTTCCTTCTAAACTTCCAAATTACAATTTTCCATATATTCTTCTTGATGTGTTTTCTTTGAATCAACAGCAACATCATTAGCATCGAATAATATTTCAAGGGGAACCAACCCTTTGGGGAGCACATTATCTTTCAATTGGATAATCTTTTGTTCACCTATTGACTGCTTAAGGTTTCTTATCTCTGCTTTCTGCTCTATTTTTTCCTCTTCTTGGTCTATCTAAACATATTTAAAGTTTCCAATCATGGTCAGGAACTGATTTATCTGTTCATCATCATCAAACACCTGCCAATGTTTCACATTTTCAGGGATAGAAGGTCTATGTCTAATTTCAATTTTATACCCTAACCTTGGATTTATTGGAGGTTTGAAGGTGTTGGCTACAACTTCTAAAGAATCGGCCAATATGTTCTCCTCCCTCGGAATATACTGAAGATTGGAGGCTTCAAAATAGTTTTCTATCAAATCCCAAACTTCATTCCTGTATGATCTCAATCTCAGATGCTTGGTTTGAAAATGATTTTTAATCTACCTTATTATCAATTCAAAGTCACCAAAAATTGAAATACATTTAACTCCCATCTGTTTAGAAAATTGAAGGCTTGAGATTAAGGCCTCATACTCAACCACATTGTTTTTTGAATCAAATTCTAGTTTAAAAGAGAAAGACATGAGGTTACCTTTTGGTGATATCAGCAAGAATCTAGCACCTGCGCCCTCCTTGGAGTAGGCACAATCAATGTAGCACTTCCAAATTTTCCTTGAGTGTAGCTCATTATTTACAACTGCTGAAGGGAGATGCTTCCCTATGTCTTCAGCAAATTTTGCATCTTCATGCAGCATGAAACAAGAAATATCTTATGTTTCTTTACTATAAATGGGGGAATCTCCTGCATCTTTCTTGGAGGTAGTCTTCACAAACCTTGTTTCCCTGTACAATATCCTTTCTTCCCCATTAAAAACTGGAATGATAGCATAAGTGAAATATAATTTTAGTACACCTCCCAACTTTTCTCCCCGAGATCTTGACAGGAACATTCCAAACCTGGCTGGGATGTCAACAACCACTACATCCATGACTATACTCTTTGCTGGGATTTGTGCCAATGAAACTGCTACATATTTAATTAACCCAACACATTTCACCCTTTTGGACTCAAATGAATACAGATCCTTATAAGGTTTGGTAATCTACAAGTTAATTTCCTTCATAACAGACAATGACATGAGATTATGGGACGCTTCTAAGTCCAACGTTCAATTATGTAGAGTAAAATCATGAAGCAACAGAGAAATATAGATAGGTGGAACAGAAGGATCTACTTCTTCTACATGAGGACCAAAAGTGACCACTGGCTTTTATTCTTGTAATTTCATCGTGTCACTTATATCTTCCACTTGTGTGATATTAATAAATTCTAAAATTTCTTTCTTGTAAGCTGGTATTTTAGCTAATTCTAGAAGAGGTACCTAGATTTTAACCTTCTCCAACTCTTTTTCCAAACTAAAAGCATGAGTTTGCTTAACGTTATTTTCAGGTTCTTCTTCACTCTTTCTAGAATTTGCCACTTGTTCGAGTACAAGAACAACTCTCTCCAAAATATTAATGTCAGCTGATTTGTTCTAGGAAGATTCAGCCTGTTGCACATTTGTTCTATTAAGTGAATCTACAGGTTTTTCCCCATTACTGACCTGTTTCACAGGGTCCTTTTTTTGTGGAGTCGCCATTGGAGGAGGAACGAAACCTTTTTGTCCACCTTTATTATCTTGCACTATAGATCTCTTTCTAGACCTTAAATCATACTTTTTATGTAACTCATCTTGCATGAAATCTGTGAATTGTCTACAATATTCATCCATTTCATATTGATCAAAATATAATTCAACTTCAGCATATTCTCCCTCACAATGTTCCTCTTCATCCTCTTCTATTGCATACATAGTAGATACCTGATCCTCGGCCTCTCTTTGGTCATATTCTGCTAGCTCTGTGGATGTTACTTCTATATACAATGGTGCTTGAATTTGGTCTTGATCTCTTATTTCCCTCTGCAAAATTTGCAGGGAATGTCTTCTGAATTGAGGGTTAAACCCCACTCGGTTTTTTTGTAATTGTATTTGGGAGTTTTTATTTTCCAATTCCATATTGGCTAGCTTATTGGTTAGATGCTTCATCACCTTTGTTATATCTTCAATTCTTAGATCTTGTGATGATTCTTCTTTTGCTTTCCCCTTCTCTTGGACCAACTATTTCCCTTTCGCTTTTCTAGCTGCAGCCATATTAGCTTCAATCTCTAGATCATCTATCTATATCTGCTCAAGAGTAGGGGCTCTTCTCTCTCTCAATGTAAAGCTAAAATCAGCTTCAAAAGCCCCATAAAAAACTACCTTTTCTCCTACAAGGGGGGGCTTCATCTCTATGGGTAAACTATTGTACAATTTTTTGAATCTTTTTACAAACTCGGAAATGATTTCATTAGGCCTTATTTTAATTGCACTAAAATTTTTCAATGAGTAACCATGATCTCTTTTTTCTCCCCATCTCTGAGTGAATTGAGTTTCTAACTCTTCCCAGTTATTTATTGAACCATTTGGTAAACCTTTGAACTTATTTATAGCCTCTCCATCTAGAGACTGCACAAATAGTCTCATCACAACATCAAGATGTTCTACATTTAAATTCTTAGCAAAAGTGAAAAAAAGGGTAAATGTTATTCTGCAGTTACTTCATCTTCTCCAGTGAAACTAGGAAGTAATTTGAGGTTTGCTTGAGGCATGGCATTAATTGGTTGGGCAAGGTTTAGTGGAGCATATATGTTCATCAAAAAGGCTGGTGCTACCATATTTACACCTTGGTTAATTGTTCCTTGGGTATTTGAGGTTCATGAACCTGCCATGAAAGTGAATGAGGGTGGAGGAAAAACTGATATGGGAGTGGGTTGATGAAAAATGGCAGAATAACTAGCAACTATTTTTGGTTGAGCTTGAGTGAATGTAAAAGAAACATACTTGAAAGAATGTTCTTCTAACTTAGGTTTTTGAAAATGAATGGGTGTGGAAGGAGAATGTTGTTCCAAGAAAGAGATTTCATCGGAAATATCTTCAAACAAAGGGTTATGAGAACTACTGTCAGGAGCAAACAATGTAGGATGAGGTATTGAAGGAATTTTAGGTTTTTGAGGCTTTTTAGAAACCAATATTTATGGGTCTGGAAAATCAAGGACTATCTGCTGTGAGGTATATGACCTCGTGTGAGGCCTTTTGAAATCCAGAATTATGAAAATAAAAAACACAACCCAATATTTCCTCCTCACTGAACAACCAAATGAAATAATGTAAAAACCCCACGGAAAAATAAACTTTGTTGCAATGGCGCCAGAAAATGTTGTATCTCAAGAAACAATCCCTTGGCTATGGTAAGGAATCAGTGCTTAAGACATTTTATAAATGTATGTCATAATTACGATATCAAATGGCCTATGTTTAACACCTTTGGAATTTAATTACTTAATACCCTCAATAATCTGATATAATGAAAGCCTTCACAATGCCATAAAATGTTGATACTTGAATGAAATGAAAATAAGAACTTTAAGAGAAACTCAAAATGATATGCTAAGAAATGGAATCTATCACTCTTAATTTTCAGAGGAAATCATCGAGAGAGAGGAAACTCGAAATAATATGTTGTAAACATAGAATCTATTACTTTAAAGTTTCATCGTGAGTTTTGAAAATAAAAGAGATGAAGTGAAGGAGCACAAATTAAGGTGATTTAACTCTTACTCACAAATTTAATTAAGAGACTAGTTGCTACATTACCTCACTTCATTCAAATAGGAATAAACACAGAGAAAAATTGGAAAGACATATCAACATCAAAAGGTGCAAGAAACTTGATCTTATTTCATTAATTTCTCATAAAATTCAGTACCAAATTAACAGTCATCTAGAGGTCCAAAACTCGGAACTAGTTTTCTTTATTTCTATCTACTTAAATACATCAAAGTAGTTTGTAACTGTTGAACTTCGTGAAACTACTCGACTACCTAAATTGTTAATATTTCTTATGCAATCATACTGAGAAAAAAAATTAAAACTGAAAATATTGTTCGTTTTGTTGAATCTGATGTTCTTGATGCGTCCTCCCGAAGTCTTGAGGTGTCCCTTTTGGTTATGATGCAACAGCTACACAGTTCTTTAACAATGCCTCAGTTCCTGACTTGACCCAGTTTTCATGCTTCCAACAGTGCCCTATATTTTCTTCTGCCCAACTCTGCCTATGCCCCCGTGCTTCAAACATTGTCATCATGTCACTTACTACCCAACTCTGCCTCTTCTCCTTTGAAATGCATCGGGTCACTTACCTGAGTCTCTCTGCCATGTTTTTCCTATTTCTTCATAAAATGGTGCACAAACCTCATAATCCTGGATTTGAAAGCCCTTTGATTTCATCTTGGAACCACATCGCGTCTATGCCAACGTCGCACTTCGCATTTCGTTGCCTTTAACTTGCCTTAGCACTTATCTTTTAAAACTTGTGATGTGCACTACACAATCGGGTCCCACCACATCACGAAATTGAACTTTAAACATTACTGTGGACCTGTGGGTTATGGCCCACATAAACTCCCTTTATATATGCAGCGGACTACCATACTGGAGTTTATTCAACATACATATGCATGCAATCAACAACGATTTACTTTAAAACAGATTGCACATAACTCAAACCACTTACATATACATGGAATAGTGGTTGTAGGGTCCCACAATATGGTGACCAATCACGGTGCATTGCATATCGGTGAAATCAACATATAACTTAAACAGTAAAAAATACAAACACCGATGTGAAGTGTGAGAGATCTTCGCAAGCTCTAACGGCCCCACTGTATTGTCTCACACTTACACTTCTCGTCCTTGTCGCATCTCAACCAAAATACTTTACCTTGCGAAGCCTTAATGCAAAACTCTAAACCCATTTATGTGCAATATGCACTGGATCATTATTCCAACACGTGGCACCTCCCTTTATCGAATCGCAAGTTTTAATTCTTACCAGATCGCAAGCTATTTCGTTTAATTTGCAAATTCCTTAACCCATAAACTCAAATATCACTGATGCGAAATTATGCTATGCCGACACATGGCTCCTAACCTCATCACATCGCAAGATATATTGTTTAACTTGTGATGTCATCTCATCCGTCAGTCTCTTCCCCTTCAAATCTGTGATTCGATCCTCATCGTCCAATCACATCCTTTGGAAATCTTCTAAGTGTTTTTGTCTTAGTCGATTTCTCTGCTTTCTACCATTGCCAATCTGCAACTCCGCTATCCTTCTTGAGATTTATTCAGTATTTTAAAAGCGATGATCTCTCCCGAGCTTGAAAATGAACCGGACTCGACCATGTCCAGTGTGAAATGTTCTGAACATGCCCATCAGTCTAGCTCTTGAACTATTATGCACGTGAATGATCTCAACTCAACCCACCTTTAAATATCATAATGTAATGTTAATGTGTCAACATATAAATCAAAATTCTTCTATCTACTACACACAAAATTTTACATTTTCCATCATATATGCTTTTTTTTGTGTTTTGAAAAATATTTCAAAGTTAAATACAAATGAGACATAACAACGTCTGAAGATCGATGGGCTGTGTTGGAAGTGCAGCAAAAGACCATGGTTGATACCTTGCAGTCTGAGCTATAGGCTCTTTAGCTTAAGAGGGACACACTTCAAGCAAGCGTGGATCAGGCGAAGCCGAATCAAGTGAAGCAGAATCAAGTGAGCTAGCCAATTATAGTCACAGCCCTAGCAACCGTAATCAAAAGTCGGACCTGCCCCCTCCCCGGCGCAACTCTGGCCATGGCACCCTTGGAATTGTGTGAACAAGTCCACGCATGCTCTTCGGTCGACCTCGACGTGGCGCGACGACAGGTGCACAGTTGCACAACCTGCTCACTTCCATCTCCAGTAAGCTTCAGTACAGAGAGATCTGGGCACAGCAGCAACTCGGTGAGGCCGAGCAAGCCATCGTGAGCAAAGCTGTCGAAACCGCCCAAGCACAGGCAACCCATATCATCGTCATCGCACAGCAAGCCGAATTAGAGCAGTTCATCGACCAACTCTGTGAAGATATGCCGAAAGTAATCCCTGCCTCCACTGCACTGCAGGCTAAGGTACAGGGCTTGGTCGCTGCTTTGAAGGTGTTACGGACCAAAGTACAAGTGGTTAGGGCTGATTTGGAACTACATATTGCCTCGTTGCAAGCCAAGCTACAGCCTGAGACCCCTCCGGAGGTACACACCCAATGAACCACGCTTGTCACGGAAGCTACAAATAGCATTACCATGCAGATCAAAAGAGGCACCAAAATATTCGAGACTACAATGGAGTTATGGTCCCGAGTGCAGCATGATCCCCTCCTTCGCCAAATCAGTCAGGAGCTGCACCAAATGGAGCAATATTTTAAGAATATGGAAGCTACTATGCCCACCCTCATTCCAGCCCAACGATTAGCATGCCTTCAAACCAACCACGCGCTCAGACATGAGATTGAGGGCCTCTGGCACAAAGAGTAGGTACTCAGTGACCACCTGATGCCATGGGCCAACGAAGCTCTCAAGATTTTGTAGGACTTAAACAGGGCCGTAAAGCAGTTGAATCAGACCTTGGATAGTGTCACTACCACTACTTAAGGCCCCACCTCGCAGAAGTTGGTTGAGATTGTGTAGAGTGCAGCCGCATAGTGCATTGGTGTTCTGCCCCCTTTTGTTGCCCCTATCAAACAGTTTTAGGAGGTAATGAAGACCCCGCCGACGTTGTGACTCAGGACGAGTCACAAGATTATGTTGGGGGACTGTTGGAGTAAGGTCCCCTGACTGCATTTTAGGTCCAGTTTTGTAATATTTCGTAATATTTAGTCTAGCGTAGGGGTTTTTGGGGTAGGTCAAAGCCCTCGATGAATTGTAATGGGTCAAAGAGTATACCAAGAGTCCACAAACCATGTTTTGCAGACGATAGAATAGCGCAGGTTAATATGTTATAAATAGATAGATAAATTGAGTCTAAGGTAGGCTAAGTTTGAATTGAAATTTGAATACGAACTTGCGGATCAGTTGTTGATTGTCTGGGTAAGGGCTCCTACCCACTGTGTGCACAGAGACCCTGAGTCCTGCTGTGGACGGACCCCACTAGCTGTGTGCACAGGTTGGTAGATAGAGTCTGTAAGTTGAATTTGGATATGAATAAATGAAATATTGGTTTTTGTATCTAAGTATTTTGTATTTTCATTATCAATTGTATGTTATTTATTATTATACCTGCTCGTTGAATATTGATGATCTGTTACATGCGCACATGGATGACGTGGATGTGATACTGTCGAATGTAATGAATACATAAATCTGGTTATATTTGTTTATCTTGTTGCTATATGTTGACTATCTTATGATTTATGGGCTCCGCTCGAACTACGTACTATTAAATATTCGGGGTTAGGGCTCCTCCTGCGTAGGCTTGTTAGAACTAAAGGGACCCACTTTTATTAACTTTCTCTCTCTCAGGGTGCGGAAACCTGGTTCCAGCACCCTCCCATACTACTTCAGGTGAGACCTTGACCTATGCAAGCGGGCCATTTCCGAAAGGGCTAGTAGTACAAGGGTTTGTTGGAAAACAATATATCCGAACCTGGGTCAAGACCTCTCAAGGAAACACCACTTATGACAAAGAAATTTATTCCATTGTGCGGGTTTGCTGACAATGGAAGCATTACATTTTTGGGAAGGAAACAATCATCCACATAGACCACTGACCTCTATAGTTCATACATACACAAGGGAAGTTTCCAAACGATCGCCATCAGAAGTGGTCCACATATCTGCAACAATTTCATTTGAACATTAATGACAAGAAAGGCAACACCAATAATGTTGCAGACTACCTCAACCTACCATCGATCGTGGCATGATGACAGTGCACAGCTGCACGACCTGCTCACTTATATCTCTAGCGAGATTCAACATAAAGAGATTCAGGCACAGTAGCAACTCGGTGATGTCGAGCAAGCCATCGTGACCAAAGCTGTCGAAACCGCCCAAGCACAGGCAACCCATATCGTCGCCATCGCTCAGCAAGCCAAATTAGAGCAGTTCATCGACCAATTCTATGAAGATATGTCGGAAGTAATCCCTGCCTCTACTGCACTGTAGGCTAAGGTACAGGGCTTGGTCGCTGCTTTGAAGGTGTCACGGACTGAAGTACAAGTGGTTAGGGCCAAATTGGAACTACATATTGCCTCGCTGCAAGCCAAGCTATAGTATGAGACCCCTCCGGAGGTACACACCCAACGAACCACGCTTGTCACGGAAGCTACAAATAGCATTACCATGCAGATCAAAAGAGGCACCAAATTATTTGAGACTACAATGGAGTTATGGTCCTGAGTGCAGCATGATCCCCTCCTTCGCCAAATCAGTCAGGAGCTGCACCAAATGGAGCAACATTTTGAGAATATGGAAGCTACTATGCACACCCTCATTCTAGCCCAATGATTAGCATGCCTTCAGACCAACCACGCGCTCAGACATGAGATTGAGGGCCTCTAGCACAAAGAGTAGGTACTTAGTGACCACATGATGTCGTGGGTCGACAAAGCTCTCAAGATTTTGCAGGACTTAAACAGGGCCGTAAAGCAGTTGAATCAAACCTTAAATAGTGTCACTGCCACTACTTAAGGCCCCACCTCGGAGAAGTTGGTTGAGATTGCGTAGAGTGCATCTGCGTAGTGCATCGGTGTTCTGCCCCCTTTTGTTGCCACTATCGATCAACAGTTTCAGGAGACAATGAAGACCCTGTCGGTGTTGTGACTCGGGACGAGTCACAAGATTATGTTGGGGGACTGTTGGAGTAAGGTCCCCTGATTGCATTTTGGGTCCAGTTTTGTAATATTTTGAAATATTTGTTCTAGCGCAGGGGTTTTTTGGGCAGGTCAAAGCCCCCAATGAATTGTAATGGGTCAAAGGGTAGACCAAGAGTCCACAAACCATGTTTTACAAACCATAGGATAACGCAGGTTAATATGCTATAAATAGAGAGATAAATTGAGTCTAAGGTAGGCTAAGTTTGAATTGAAATTTGAATACGAACTTGCGGATTGGTTGTTGACTGTCTGGGTAAGGGCTCCTGCCGACTGTGTGCGTGGAGACCCTGAGTCCTGTTGTGTGTGGACCCCACTGTCTATGTGCATAGGCTGGTAGATAGAGTCTGTAAGTTGATTTTGGATATGAATAAATGAAATATTGGTTTTGGTATCTAAGTATTTTGTATTGTGATTATCGATTGTATGTTATTTATTATTATACCTGCTCGTTGAATATTGATGATCTGTTACATGCGCATGTGGATGCGATACTGTCAGATGGAATGAATACATAAATTTGGTTATGTTTTTTTATCTTGTTGATATATGTTGATTATCTTATGATTTATGGGCTCTGCTCTAACTACGCACTATTAAAGATTCGGGGTTAGGGCGTCTCTTGCGTAACCCTACTAGAACTCAAGGGACCCACTTTTATTAACTTTCTCTCTCTCAGGGTGCGGAAACCTGGTTCCAGCACCCTCCCATACTACTTCAGGTGAGACCTTGACCTATGTAAGCAGGCCATTTCCAAAAGGGCTATTAGTACAGGGGTTTGTTGGCAAACAATACATCTGAACCTGGGTCAAGACCTCTCAAGCCAACACCACTTATGAAAAAGAAATGTATTCCATTGTGCAGATTTTCTGAAAATGGAAGCATTACATTTTTGGGAAGGAAAAAATCATCCACACAAACCACTGACCCCTATAGTTCATACATACACAAGGGAAGTTTCCAAACGATCGCCATCAGAAGTGGTCCACATATCTGCAACAGTTTCATTTGAACATTAATTACAAGAAGGGAAACACCAATAATGTTGCAAACTACCTCAGCCGACCATCGATTGTGGCGCTAACCATCGTTCTCAACTCTTATGGGCATGAGACTTCTAATTGGTCGCTTCTCTACAAGAGCGATCCAGAATTCGGCCACACATACAAGACACTATTGGAGGGTATGCAAGTTCCAAAATTTATCCTCCATGATGCACTGCTATGTCACCTGGGACACCATTGTGTTCCTTCAAGCGAGCATGCCTACAAGATGATTTGGGAAGCGCACTACAGTCGGGTCACTGGGCATTTTGGGGTCAAGAAAATAGTGGCAGTACTGCATAATTATTTCTATTGGTTGAACATTTGATAGGATGTCGAGAAGTACATCAGATCCTGCATCGCTTGCACCATTTCCAAACCGACCATCAAGAAGAAAGGCCTTTATACTCTGCTACCTACCCCTAGTTGACCATGGGAATCCATCTCCATGGATTACATGTTGGGCCTTCCTTCTACTAAGCATGGAAATGACTGTTTTTTCGTGGTCATCGACAAATTCTCAAAGATGGCCATTATGACATCTTGCAAGAAGAATATCACAACAGAAGCCACTGCTAAACTCTTCTTTGAACAAGTGTGGGTGTACATTGGGATACCACAGTCTATCATCTCATATCGGGACAACATGTTCCTCATCACATTTTGGTCCACCCTCTGGCCAATGCTGGACACCAAGCTCACCAAGTCCACAACTTTCCATCCAAAAACTGATGGCCATACAGAGATCTTCAACAGGATGATCGTACACATTTTTTGCATGTACAATTAAATGCATCCATGAACATGGGATGAGATCCTTCCCTATGTACAAATCAGTTATAACTGGGCTTCCACAGCTCAACCGTCCACAACCCTTTTCAGGTGGGCTTTGGATTCCAGCCATTATTTCCCATTGACGTAGCCATGCCATTTGAGGCTACTCAGGCCAACTTGGCTCATGTCCAGTCTAGAGCTGACAAAGTGAACAACTTCATTGAACGAATTTAGCACATCTTCCAACAGGTTCATGACATATTATACAGAGCCTATGTTAAGTACAAAAAATGACATGATCAACATCGGGTGCCACACAACTTCCAGGTGGGTGACAAAGTGTGGCTACATTTGCAGAAGGAGAGCCTCGTTGGACCCCACTGAAAGCTTGGCCCTCTCTGATATGGGTCGTACACCATCACCAAGGTTGTAGGGGCCAATTCCTTTGAGCTTATTATTTCACCATTCCTTGGTCTGCACCTAGTGTTAAATGTGGACCGCCTTTGGCCCTACTTCCCACATCTACTGGTCACCTCTGACATTGTAGAACAACTCACACCAACAGAGTTAAACACATAATGCATGGAACAGGGGACCATAGATCATATCATGGACATGAAAATCAAGAACACTTTCCAACATAAGATTCAACTGTATCAGGTTGTAAAAGCTAGCCAACTCCTGCACCGAGGCAAGTGGTTCACCAGGGACCAAGTTCAACAGAAGTTTTGTCATCTCATGGAGGAAATCAACGCAATGGGGATCATTTCTTCCTAAGGGGGGAGGAATGATCCAGTTGGATATTAGAGGCCACCTGCCTATTCCACTAGGAGCCCCACCATTGTTTCTTTCATTTTTTCAGTTTCCTTAATTGTAGCACAATTTACTATTTTTAGCATTTTTTCGGGTCCTGAACTTCCAGAGCCATTTTGAGGCCCTAAACAATGTTTTTTGGGAAAACCAAGAGAAAAATAGAAGTTCCTTACATGTTTCCCCCATAAAAAGTTTTAGTCCTCAGATAGATATTTCTAATGAGATATTGTGTGTGTCAAACGAAGAACGTATGCCATAGTTACGTCCCCAGGAAGTTGATGAACCAATTTACCCAAATGGGGCCCATAGTTTTGGCACTTCATCTCCTAGGGTTAGGTTTTTGGATGTTTATGGTTTTCCATTGTATCTCAATAATAAATAGGCCCTTTAGCCTCATTATAATAGAGTTCATAGGCCTGTAGCTGCCACATCTCTTCTCATAAATAAGCTACCAATGCCCTAGCTAGTTTATTTCCATTTTGTCTGTAAACAAATATCAGTTATTTGATATTAATGAAATGAAGTGTTATTTCCGTTGCATCTTAAAACTACTTATGTTTATATGTGTATTATGTTGCTCGGATCAAAATTTCAACCTAAAAGTGACTTCCTAAAGAAAAATAATAAAATAAGAGTTATGAATTTTAGAGGGAAAAGAAGAAAACTACTTTTTTAATTGTATTTTTGGCTTCTCCTTATAATTTTACCTAAATTTGAAGTGTAGACACTCGTTGGATGCGAAATTAAATTTCACGTCTAATTAGCACCCATTATGCATACTTCTTAGAATATCCACATTGATAAAAAAATACAGATGCATTAAAAAAGCGTGTTCAACATGTTTTTTAGTGTATCTGCAATTTTGTCAATGTGGGTCATCTCAGAAGTATGCATAATGGGTACTTGTTGGATGTAGAATTTAATTATGCATCCAATGAGTGTCTACACTTCAAATTTGGGTAAACCTATAAGGAGATAAGAAAAAAACACAATTAAAAAAAAAATAGTTTTTCAAATTTTCCCTCGAAAATATTTACATGTACCTCGTTTTAAATTTAAAATATTTTGATTGGATTACATATTATGTACATGAAAATTCCGTGGGCACTTTTAGGCTAAAATTTCCTCTAATGCATACCTTTGAATTGTTGTTGCTAACTCTTGGTTATTTCTTTTTGCATTGTCTTCAGGTGCTCTTAGTGAATTCTTCAATTGCTTCAGTAAAAAATGTTTTTTCAAACATTAGATGTAGAAATCTATCAGAACCACATAATCTAAGTAATTCTATAGTTGTCTTTATTCTATAAAAATAAATGGATTTTTAGAATAGGAATAAAGGAAATTTAAGGTGCCAAAAAATTTGGTTTTCACCTTAGATTTTCTGTATAAACATGCCAACAATTGTTGGTTTTCATGCTTATACATTATTATTATTATTATTATTATATATTTCTTCTCTCTTTTTTTTTTGGAGTAAGAAAATAAAAGAAGGCTTCTAAGTTGGAGAAGAAGAAGAATTCTTCTCAACCAACTTTACATGAGAGTTGTCTTGAAAAATCTTAATAAATTCCTCCTTTTTTAATGGCTTGTGATAGATTCTTAGTCGATGTCCAATTATAAGGAGAGGAACTTTTTATTCATCAATTGTCTTAATCCTTACTGCTCCATTATCAAAGACTCTTTCAATATCATAAGGCCCAAGCCAATGGGTTTGAAATTTTGCTTAAAAATCTTTGAATTTTGAATCAAAAAGTAGTGCCCAGTCACCTGCTTCAATTTTTCTTTCTTTAATATACATATCATACCATCTGGATCTCTGTTGTTGCACTAAACTGGTCTTTTTAATAGCATCTTGTCTTATTTCATCAAGCTCATTGAGTTGTTCCATTCTATGATTTTGTGCTTCTGACAAGTCAAGCCCCAATTTAACTATTGTCTTGAAATTTTTTATTTGGAACTCAATCATAAATAGGACTTGCTTCCCATAAAAAATTTCATAGGGAGTGTGTCATGTAGTACTTCTCCATGTAGTTTGGTAGGCCCATAAATCTTCTGGAAGCTTTTCTGCCCAGTCCCTTCTATGCAAATGTACAATATTGGTAATGATTGCTTCAATCAATTTATTAATAGATTCTACTTGTCCATTTTCTTGTGGATGATATGGAGTAGACTTTATATGCTTGATTTTGTATTCCTCTATTATCTTCTGCACCATCTTAGATGTGAATTGAGTACCCTGATCTGTCACAATTTCCCTTGGGACACCAAAACAAGTAAAAATATTCTCAAAAATAAATGAAACTACAACATTTTCAGTAGCAAAAGAAATTGATTTAGCTTCTACCCATTTAGTAACATTATCAGTGCACACATGAATATACCTATTTTTCCTTGATGGTGGATTAATTGGTCCGACAAAATCTAGAGCCCACTTTTCAAAGGGTTCAATAAGTACCTGAGGTTGTAGAGACATTTCATCCGAAGGAATAGGTTTCCTCATTATTTGACAACTATCACATCTCTTAACATATTATTTGGCATCCTTAAAAGGGAAGGCCAATAATATCCCAAGAGAAGGACTTTATATGCATTTATTTTATCAGCAAAGTTTCCTCCACATGGTTCAACATTACATGCTTTTAGTATCTCAGGTATTTCATCCACTCTTACACCTCTACTAATGATGAGATCTGGACCTGTCCTGTAAAATTCCTCATTTATCCATGAATAATATGCACTCATTTGAATTGTCTTTCTTCTCTCTCTAGGAAACAAACGTGATGGTAATTTCCCTGTAGCCAAATAATTAGCAATATCTGCAAACCATGGAGATTTAGTGGATATTGCAAAGAGTTATTCATAAGGAAAATTATCTTCTACAGGTATATTAAAAGTCAACAATTGTATTTTGTTTTCCAAGTCCATCCAAAATAGTGATATTAAATTCTTGTAACAATAATAAACATATTGTGACTCTTCCATTAGTAATTGATTTATTCATTAGATATCTAATTGAAGAATGGTCTGTATGAATGAAATTTTCATAGCGAGTGATGTAATGTCTGAATTTTTTAATGGCATGGACAACAACTAAAAATTCATGGTCTGTAACAATATAATTTAACTCTTGAGGAGTCAAATCTTTAATTTTATAGTAAATGGCATGAGTAAAGTCCTTTTTTCCTAACACAACTCTCAGAGCTATGTCTGAAGCATCAGGTGAAATATGGAAAGGAAATTTCCAGTTTGGTCCTCTTAAAATGGGTGCTTCAGAAATATTTTCTTTCAAATTTTCAAAGGCTCTTTGACACTCAGGATTCTAGCTAAATTCAATCTTTTGTAAGCAATTTGAAGAGTGGAGATGCAATTTTTGTGAAGTTTTCCATAAATCTTCTATAGTATCCAATGAAACCAAGAAAACTCTTAACATCTCTTTGAAAAAATGGAATTGCTAAATTAGAAATAAATTCCACTTTAGATGAGTCCACCTTAATTCCATTTCCTCAAATGTGGTGTCCTATAACAATCCCCTCTAAAAAACATCATAAAACATTTTTCATGACTTAATGAGAGATTTGCGTATTTACATATTATGAGAAATTTTTCTAAATTGTTAAGAGCTTCTTCAAAATAATTTCCATAGACTGTAAAAGCATCCATATAAACTTCTGCACAATCATGAATTAGATCATAGAAAATACCCAATACTGCTCTTTGGAATGTTTTTGGTGCATGAAATAACCCAAAATTAAGTACTCGATAAGCATAAGTTCCCCATGAATAGGTAAAAGTGGTTTTATCTTGATCTTATGGTGCAATCTCAATCTGGTTATACCCACTAAAACCATCCAAAAATGAGAAATATTTATTCCCTGATAATGTATCTAACATTTGATCTATGAAAGGAAGTGGACAATGATCTTTCAAAGTAGCCTTATTAGTTCCCTATAATCAATACATACTCTCCATTTTCCATTATTTTTAGGAACAATTACTAAAGGTGAAACCCATTGACCGCCTAATATTGGATAAATAAAATTTACATTTAATAGTTTATGTAGTTCCTCCTTAACAAATTCCCTTAAGTTTGGATTCATTCTTCTCTAAGGTTTTCAGATTGGTTTCTCATTCTCTTCAATATATATGTTATGCATGCAAGTTTTAAGATTAATTCCCTTCATGTCAGTGTATTCCTATGCACATGCAGAAGAGTGTTTTTGCAATGTTTCTATTAATTTCTTCCTTTGAAATTCTTCCAGATTTTTGTTTATATTTAAAGTTTTTCCTGGAGAAATTTATATTGAAGAATTGCCAAATTATTCCATGGAATATAAAGGCATATGTCTGCATGATAAATATTCAATGTTGCACTCTTCTTGAAAATTTTGAATAACCTCACAGTATGAAGATGATTCATTATTTTCTATTGAATTTAAAATTTGATCGTCTTCACTAACTTGTGAGATAGTAAAAATAGGTTGTATATCATTATCATCATCCATCCATTCTTCATTTTCTACCTCTATCATTGTTTTCGCAGGTGGATACAATGTGAATTTCTTTGATGAGCTTCCATCTAAGATAAACATATCACTAGATCTAAAACTGATAAAAGCATTAGCTATAGCTAGCCAATGTCTCCCTAAGATTAATGGATGCCCCTCTAAGTTTTTTTTGGTAAATTAGGCTACTCTATATTAATTCGAAAAGAGAAACATTACATATGCTACAGGAGGGGTTGGTAAGTTGTGCTTAACCAACCCCAGCCTTAGTTGTTCGATTTTGGGGCTTGCCTCCGTGGAGTAAACCAGCCTAGAAAATACTTGTGACAAGAAATTACAAAATGCAGCAGCACTGATGAATCCAGATATTAAAAAATGTGCAGAAGCATAATTATAGCATGAGATTCCTTAGTAGTGGTATGCATGAAAAAAAAATTAGGAAGAATTGAGTAGCATCGCAATTCTTAGTATTCTGCTTCATCATTATTGTCGGGTACTTCCTCCTCTATGGGTCAAGTGTACACCTGTGTAGCCGCTTCCTCTGTATCTGCTTCTGGATGGGTAGGTTTGGGCACCGATACGCATAGGATGGGGGACACCAGATACTCAACGTCAAGTACGCATGTCCAAGTGCCTTCAGAATCCATAATCCATACATCTATTTCAACGTCTTCATCCTCCTGGGCCGGCAGGGGGTCGGTCTTGTGAGAGAGGGGTTGCGTATAGTGCTCAATGGTGGACTTCCGGGGACCACATATGCCTCTATGCGTAGCTTGGACAAGGGCTTCTTCCTCCTTCTCGGGATCAAGGCTCTGTCTAGCATAGCTGCCGAAGGAGAGCCTTCAACAGACTCTAGATGGTTATTCGTTCTGCGGTGGTTACGTATGGGGAGAGCCCCTCTCTAACCGCCTCAAATGGTTCTTTGGCGCAATCTGGGATCCATAGCCCACAGAAGCAGAGGAATGACTTCACTAGAAAGGTGTGCAACGGGGGGACAGACAATGGCAGAGACTAGAGTAGAAGAAGGGGTATAGCTAAGCTTTTTAGGCTGGATAGTCATAGCCCAAAGGGGTCTGCACAGCAGGACTCGGGGAGGAGGGCTGCGCGGCGGACTAGTGGCATAGGAAGGAAAAAAAAAGAATTAAAATGAAAGACTGAAGTAACATACTGTGAGTATTTGTGGGTAGAGGGTCCGTCCTTTTATAAGGTCTAGGACACATGCGGGGGGGAAGGTCATGAGTGAGCCTAGCATGCAGCTGCGTGCCATATCCAATTCCCTGAGCAGGCTTGAGGGAAGAGTTATGGTTGTTTGTCATATTATTCATGTTAATCATTAATGATGATTGCTGCAGAGGGGCACCCTAGATGGGGTGACGCAGTGCCAGACACCTCTTCATCATGCCTTATCCCATTTCTCACATGCGGATGGTTAACGGTTTGAGGATTCACTTAATATCTCTATCCTCAAGGGCATGGGAGGGATGACTGTCATTCGTGCCACTTCTTTCACACGCATATGGGGCATGCCCCCCTAAGTTATTCTTTGGTGTCAAGATCATAAAATCAATTGGATATTCCCAAGAATCTAAGGATACATAAATGACTTCTAACACACATCATATTTTATTACATATCTATCTGCCAGTTGTAACAATGTTGGTGTATATTGGAGATTAGTAAGTTTTAACTGATCCATAGTTTGTTTACTCATGATGTTTATAGTTTCTCTTAAATCAATCGATGTGTTTGGTATTTAAATACCATTGATGCATGTTTTCACAATGGGAATTCCTGGATTCAAATATTTCTGAATTGTTATTTTTCCCATCATGATATCTGCAATTTTTCCAACTAACTGAATTATTTTGACTTATTTACTTTTTCTTCTTGGTTTTTTAATACTTAACTCCCTAATTTTTCTTGCAATAATTGGAATTTCTTTGATAGCTTGTAGCAAAGGAAATTTTATGCAAACATTCTTCAGCTCATCTAACATATCATAATCAAGCATTATGATATGTTTTTCTACCCCTTTATCAATTTGTAATCTTTCAGGAAAAGGTGGTTTTGAGATAGATACTGAAGGTTGTTCCATAACGGGAGTTGATTTTATTAGAGTATTATGTGTAGGAGTGGCTTGTTTTTGGATATTTTCTTTCTGACGAAGAGATGTCTCTTCTTCAGAATAACCATTTTTCTTTTTAGGATTTTCATTTTGATGAAGAGATATCTCTTCCTCAGAATGATCATCCTTTTCTTTTTCCTGAATAACAACAGATGTTGGCATATTTTCTAATATTATACCAAATCTAAGTTGAACATTGTTAAGATCTATTGGATTTATCATGTAAGCCTGGAAATTTTGTCTCTCCATGTTGTAAACATGTTGTGCATTTTTATTATTTGGGTTTGGAAGTGGTTGAGCGGGAAATTGATTTGGTCGACGTGGAAATGGTAATGAAAGTTGTGGATTTTGATTTTGAAATTGAGTTTGAGGTAATTGACTAGATTGAGGAAAATGTTGTGGTGGAAAGTTTGGATAAGGTTCTAGATATTGGTGATATTGAGAATATCTACCATAAGGATTTTTCCAACCTTGTGTCCAAGGTTGTGATTAAGACCAAGGATGCCATGGCATTGGTATAGTCCAGTTATTATGTGGGGGTTGAGTATAAATTTGAGTGTTGAAACCTTGAGTTTGTGATCCTTGCCATGGTATTCTAGCAACAAAACAAAGAGGATCCATTTTATTTGGAACCACTTTCTCTTGGTAGACAGCTTTAAGACCTAGTATTGAAGTAATTTTTTTTTGTATCATGATTTTCTATACACATAACACAAGTTTCTACACTTTTTAAATCAAGAGGGAATTCTCTCAAAGCATGCTTCTTTCTGCACTTAGGACAAAAGATAGATAATTCATTACTTTCAACTCTTTGTTTGTTTTTTAATTTCAAGGTATATATTTGTTCACTAAGACTTCCTAAAATGTTTGTTTTAACTTCATCAAGTAAATTTCCTATTTCATCCCTACTTATTGGTCCAGTCGCAAATTTATTAATTCTAGAGATAACAGGGTGTCTTGGATTCTTTCCAACTCTTGACTTACCTCTATCCATTCATCTCTAATGTATTTTAGTAGGAAAAATTTCAAAGTATATTTATCCAAATTTTCCATTTTAGCCCTTTTAAGATTATACCTTAATATTTCAATTAAATCCTCAAGATTTTCATCTTCTCTCTACATCATTTTAAACACTTCATCCTTTCGATTATGAGGCATGTAGTAATCCTTATATTTTAATAATAATGAATTTTTAATTTCCTCGCATGTTCTAATAGAGTGTTTTATTAAGCCCATGAACCATTTTAATGTTGCATCCTTAAGAGTTGTGGGAAACAATTTTAACTTTTGAGAATTGAGTAAGTAGTCATATCGTCTACATAAAATTTCATATTCAAAAAGAAAATTTTCAGGATTTTCATTTCTTAATCCATGGGATTTAGGAAGGATAGAGGGTGAGATATTCTTCATTGTGGTTATAGTATCTTCATCTAGGATAGGAAATCCAACTAGATCTGGTTCTACTCTATCTTCTCCTCCTCTTCCCCTTCCTCTACCTCCACCTCCACCTCCAATCCTAGGTTCACCTCCTCCAATTCTTAAATTTTCATCATTCACATTGTGTACTTCCCCTTCTCCATCCCCAACCATTGTAGCCTCCTCAGAACTAATATAAGGTTCAAAAATTGGTTTTGTTTGTTCTTCTTCTTATTCTTCTAGTTCCTCTATCAATTTTATATTATAATAGATTTCTTCTAGTTTCAATGATTTAATCCAACACTAGTTGCACATCAAACCTTCAGAATACTTGTTCAATTAAAAAGGAATGAAACATAGTTTCAAGAGTTTCACATTCACATCATAATTTCACACTATCAATACATTTGTTTGCCCTGTATTTATAAAAGCCTGTTCATTAATTGTTTTGAGGCTTTTACACCTATTACGCCTATTTGGAATAAAAAAATTCTATCTTAAGCTTCTAACAAATAATAGAATTTTGTTGCTTCACGAATTTATATTTGGAAAAGAAAATTGTGAAACATGATAGCTTTGGACTCTCGCTCGCTTTTCTAGCACATGTGTGACCGCTCCTTTGACTGCACAATTGGATGATTTCCTGCATGATTTGGATCATATGGATAGGACTAAATCTACGAGTGTATCATTCTCCACTTGTCCACATACTTTGTTTCTCAGCTAGCACCTCAGAACCCGGCGAACCGTGGATATGGCTACAGAAATGTGGTTCAGCTGCAGAATCATGTCAATTCTGTAGCTAATACAAACTTTAATCTAATAATAAGGAACATTACTGAATATGAAATATATATCATTAAAATAAATTACCATGTCAAATATTTGCAATTTAATGCTTGTTTGAGCTAATGATGATGACAAAAAGGAGGAAAGATAAGAGAAAGGAAGTGTCAAAATGAGGCAATCATGAGGCTCTAGAGTAAGTATTGGGAAACTCTTCTAGAGAGTTTATCAATATTGCAGGGAGCTTTAGGCTTGAAGTAGTTTCATTGTAATATAGAATATTGTTCAGTTGATCCAATACAATCTAGAGGGAGTTTTCCCAATTGGGTTCCCCATATATATATTTTGTTCTATGTGTGATTATGTTTCTATTCATTGTTTTCTTTCCGCGATTTTTGGTAGATACATCTTGTGTTTTTTGTGATAAGTTTGATCTCATTAGTAGATTCAAGGTTTCAAGTATTTTCTACATGGTATCAAATTAGAAAACAATATAGAGACTGAGTTCCTTGATCAAATTCAAAGTGTGTTGGAGAGAAGATCAAATAGTGTAGGAATTCTATATGTGTGGGAATCATGTCAGTATATGGTTTGAGGAAAGAGCATGCCCTAGAAGGGAATTTGAATTTCGGTGAATGGAAGGACAAAATGGATCATGTGTTAGATGATAATGCAGTTTTGGAATACATCAAGACTGATATTCCTAAAACTCCTACATTAGATGCACAACAAATGACTTAATGGAGGAAGGGAACTCCCAAAGCTAGGAGGATGATACTAGAAAGAGTTAGAGACCATATTGTTACAAATTTTCATTGGAAGGAGACATCATTCCACATGTCGAAGGAATTTACTAATTTGTTGGAAATCAGTAGTGATGCTAGAAAACATTCTTTAAAGAAAAAATTGAGGAACATTTGAATGGGAAAGAATTAACCCATTGTTACATATCTATCCAAGTTTTATCAAGTGAGGGATCAACTTGGAGGTGTTGGAGAGAGAATTCCACCAGTAGATCTTGTGAGCCTTTCTCTTCTTCGACTTCCCAAATATTGGAAAATTTTCCAAGATGCAGTGAATGGCAAAGAAGAGCTCCCTGATTGGGAGATACTATGGTATGATCTTGTGCCGGAAAATATAAGGAGGAACACAAGGGATGGAATCTCAGTTAGGAATGACGATCATGAGAACTTTGCTTTATCTGGAAAAGGGAAGAAAGCTAAGGGAAAGAAGGCTCAAGACATGACTGAATCTAGTCAGAATGGAGGCAAGAAAAAGAAGGATCTTAGCAAGATCAAGTGTTTTCATTGCCATGAATTTGGACATTATGCTACAAAATGTCCAAACAAGAAATCCAACAAGCATATTGTAGCAACAACAAGATGATAATCACACTCTTCTCAATTCGAATTGGATTTCTCTCTGGTAGTTTGCATGAAAATATTAGTTCGAGGTGGTGTGTGGTACATTGATTCAGGGGATTCATTCCACATGACAGGGAATAAATAATTCTTCAACAGTTTGGAGGAGAAAGACATACAATTCCATATCAAACTTGGATATGATGGTAGATACACAACCAAAGGAGTTGGTATATTAAGCTTTAAGAGGGAGTCTGGTTCCCTACTCTATCTTAAGAATGTGAAGTATGTCTCAGGATTGAAGAAAACCCTTATCTCAGTAGCAGTCCTTGAAGACAAAGGGTATGATGTAGTATTAAGCAAAGGGATGTCCTACCTCAAGTATTTTGCTTAAGGACAAGTCAAGCATATTTTTGTTAGGATCAAGAACATCTACAAATTGGAGTTTGATGCATGTGCAGCCTCGAGAAACAAGGAAGATTTTGTTCAAGGCTGAGTTTTTGGAGAGCTCTGGTACAGGCGCATGGAACATCTACATAATGTAGCATTGAAGATACTTCAGCATATTACCACTGAACTACCATAGTGCACCGTTGATTAACATGATGTGTGCAAGGTATGCACTCTTTGAAAGTATGCCAAATATTCCTTTCAGGGCCGAGATAGCAGAGCTAAAGCTATTCTAGAGAGAGTTCATTCAGATTTTTGTTGCCCCTTCTCCACAGTTTCCATTTCCAAACACATTTATTATGTGATCTTCATTTATGAATTTTCTTGTAAATGTTGGATTTATTTCATGAATAAGAAAGATGAGGTTTGTTCCAAGTTTGTGGAATTCAAGGCCTTAGTGGAGAATGAGACAGGGAAGAAAATAAATTCCCTAAGGAGTGATAATGGAAGAGAGTATGTCTCCAATTCCTTCAAATATTTGTGTGCCAAGGAGGTCATTAGGAAAGATTTGATTGCATCCCATAATTCTCATCAGAATGGGGTTGCCAGAGAAAGAATAAGACTATTGTTCAAGATGCTAGAGCCATGTTTCATGACCAAGGGTTTCCATTATCCTTATGGGTAGAGGCTTGCAACATTGTTGTGTACTTGCATAATAGGAGTCCTCGTAGAGTTCTTGGGACGATTACACCCGAGGAGGCTTTCACTGAAAGGAAGCTAGATGTCTCCCACTTTCTCATTTTTGAGTCCATGGTGCATTTTCACATGTTCAAAGATGGAATGAAGAAGTTGGAGCCGACTGCAGAGAGGGGGATCATTATGGGCTATACTGAGACGACTCATGTTTAGATGGTGTACATTCCCTCTATCAAAAAGACTATTTTGAGAAGGGATGTGAGATTTGATGCGAAGAAAGACAAGAGGAGTTCTATAGAGTGAGAGATGAGCGGCATGTCACTAGAAGAGGAGATTCTAGCTCCCAAGGAAGAGCCTCAGTCGGATTCACAAAGTCAGTTCTTTCGTAAGGGAAAGAGCACATTCCAAGAGAACTGTTAGAAAATCAAATAACAGAGCAACGGAACTTGGAAACAAAAAAACACAAAAACGCATAAAACAAGAGATGCACGGATATACGTGGTTCACCCAATTTGGGCCACATCCACGGATAAACAACTAGTCTTTTCTTTTATATTATCCAACAAAATGAAGTGATACAACCTACAACAGATCTATTGTAATTTCCTCTTCGCTCTCACAAAATTTCCCTCTCTCTCTCACTTACAATAATCATAATACACACCCGCAGTAAAATTGCCTCATATAAACTGAGGGTTTCCTTCTATGGCCAAAAACCCTAAATTAACATAACTTCTACCATCATATCATCCACCTAATGAACAACCTAGATTGACTACGAAATTACAATATTTTACAAGGCAATTTTTTTTATCTATTTTTAGCGGGGGAATAAGTGCCCCTTGTACCCTCCCTTGTGTGGAGGGGTGTATAATCTTCCTAGGGTATACTCCCAGCTAAAACAAGACCACTGAATCAAAAGATAATCAGGCTCCACACCATACAAGGATGATCTGGAGCCACCACATGATGAGGAGCAGAGAGAAGACAGAGTGTAGGCACCTACTCACATAGTCACTCCCACAAAAGGGAGGAAGAGGACCAGATTGGTCGATATATTGGTGCAGGAATATCATCATCAGGCTGAAATCCTACTTGCTTGCACAAACATCACATATCACCAGATAGATACATAGGATACATGGAATTGATGACCGAATTGATATATCTCGAGCCATATTCTTTTGAAGAGGTAGCTTCCCAGCAGGTTTGGGTGGATGCCATGGTGGAAGAGTATGACTCCATTATGAAGAATGATGTTTGTTAGGTTGTGCCTAGACCTGAGGGAAAATCTATTATTGGCTCCGAGTGGTTGTATAAGGTGAAGCATGCAACATATGGTAGTGGGGAGAAGTACAAGGCCAGGTTTATGGCCAAGGGCTTCTCACAGATTTATGGCATTTATTATGAGGATAATTTTTACCCAGTGGCAAGGTACTCATATATCAAGACCATAGTTTCATTGGAAACACAAATGGGGTGGAAGATCCACTAGATGGAGGCCAAGACAAGTTTCCCAATGGAGTGGTTGAGGAAGAGATCTACATTGAGCAGTGAGAGGGGTACAAGATCTTCAACAGAGACACACATGTGTGTAGGCTAAAGAGATCTCTTTATGGGCTCAAGCAGGCACCTAGAGCGTGGTACACTCACATTGATTCTTATCTCAGAGGATTTGGACTCAGTAAGAGTGATGCATATGCCAACCTAAACTACATCATGTTAGATGGTAGTTTTCTCATATTATTTCTCTACGTTGATGATTTTATTCTAACAGGAGATGATAGCTTGATCTAGGATTGCAAGGAGGACCTTGCAAGATATTTTGAGAACATGCCCTTCATATGCCGAATAGGTCGACACACAAGACATCTACAAAATTCATGCTCGGATGCCAAGAGATATATGCGAAGGAATAAGAAACCATTAAAGCAACCTAAAGGATGTTAATTTCCCTCCAATCTACTAGAAGGAAAAGAGAATGAAGAAGAAAATGATCCCCTTTCAAACGAAGGAAATAAAAATACACAAGAAATTGTAGAAAAGAGGGAACCAACTTGTGAAGCATCAGAAATTACAGATCCCACAACACAGTTGGTAAGGATTCCTGAAGCAAAGGACACAGGGGGATACAAGTGACACCATGTTTTAGAAAGTTCGGACTAAGACAAGGAAAACCCAAGAATGGAAGTAGAAAATCAGTTAGGAACTGTATCACCCACGCCATCTCAAGGAGAATGGTGGAAGATGGAAAAGAAGAAATGGAGAAAAGTTTAACTTATTCTCCACATTTTTTAAGCAAATTATTTTGTATGGTTTTTTGATGGCCAGTCTTTGACTTGAATGATAAAATGCTTGCAAGCATCTACAACATGTAACTTTGTTTTCACTAATAAAAGTGTGATTTTTCCTTGGGAAACAAAATAAATGTATCATGACATAATTGTATGTTGTTTTGATGTTCCAAAGTAATGTTGTTATTCTTTTCATCCAAAATCAATTCTAATATGTATATATATGATGTGATAACATCAAGCCATAAAATATTATAATTAATTTTATATGATGTAATAACACGCAGCCATAATATATATATATATATATATATATATATATATATATATATATATATATATATATATATATATATATATATATATATATATATATATATATATATATATATATATATATATATATATATATATATATATATATATATATATATATATATATATATATATATATATATATATCTGTGTGTGTGTGTGTGTGTGTGTGTGTGTGTGTGCTCCAATAGAGAAAGATTCAAAATGAAAACAATATTACTTCTAAATAGTTTGAGACTATGCAAGACAACTTTATGAGCTGGATTCCAAGGTTGACCCTCCTTCCTTGGTCAACACTGATACAAAACTCTTCACAGTGCAAGAGGTAGAGATGGGTATCAAGAAGTTGAGTGTTGGAAAAGAAAAAGACTTAGCTGAACTCCAAGCAGAGTATCTAAAGTGGGGCTTAAAAATTCATACACCTCACATTACAAAAATTTTCAACATCATCATACAATAGGGGCTCCCCACAAATTGGACAACTAGTCTGGCAATACCTCTTTTCAAGAGTGTTGATGTCAATAATCCCTCTAATTATAGGAGCATAATGATAAACCCCTTGTTTGCAAAGTTATTTGGAAGCATGTTAGAAAATAGAATCAACAAGTGGGCAGAAGAAAGAGATAAGTGTGCTAAAGAGCAAGAAGGTTTTCGACCTAAACATTCCATAGTTGACCATGGTATAAATTTAAGGCACATCATTGAAAAATTTTGGGAGAAAAATGAAGTAGTCTTGGGTTGCTTTGTTGGTTTCAGAAAATCCTTTGACATGGTTCCTAGGGATAAGCTTTGGCACATAATGGAGGAACTTGGGGTTCCCAGGTTTTTGAAAGCAGTTGTGCATAGGCTGTATGAAGAGGTGAAAGTCAAAATTAGAACTTCAACAGGCATTTCTGAAAGTTTTAGAAGTGATATTGGGGTCAAACAAGGTTTCCCATTGTCTCCTACCCTCTTTGATTTATATATCGACAAGCTTGAAGAGTTGAGAGTGCAAGCTTTTGTGATCCATAACATTTTAATTATAAATCTTCCGGAAAATCACATAATGAATTTTTGGAACCGACGCATTTCGAACTACCAACTATAGTTCATCATCAGGATAATGAGGATTGGCTTATCAGACATACCCATTTATACCAATAAGAGAGAAGCAACGGTCAAAACCCAAAGAGTTAAAAACGGTAAAAAATATAAGAAAAACTATAAAATAATCCAAAAATATAACTAACACATTCTTAAAATTAAAAACAGTCACAAATAAAACTAAAAATATAAAAAACATAATTACCTCTTCATATAAAATAACCAAAAAAACTAACCTAACTCCCCATATAAACAATATAAATAGTTTATTAAGCGAAAAAATATTCAAGTCAAAGTCATACATTATAAATAAATTATAAATAAATTAAAAAAAAAAAAAAAAAATCAATGAATAAAATTAGAAACAAGAATTAAAATAAAATAAAACAAAATAAAAATAAAATAAAGTATTTTAATAAATACATAAATAACATACATAAACCAATAAATAAAATACTATGGTAAAATAATACTTTTATCTAAATCATAAAGATAAAACTAAAGAATAAAAGGACCCATTAAAAAGTAAAATAAAACAAAGAGTTCAAGTCAAAGACTTAAACAAAAATAAATAATTTATAAATCAAATCAAATCAAAAATGAATTATGAATGAATACAAACATTATTAAAAATTTTAAAACAATTTTAAATTTTTTTATAAAAATAAAAATTAAATTTAAAAAAATATATATATATATATATTAAAATAGATACATAAATAGATAAAAATAAAAATTAAATGTATTTTATTTTAATTAATAAATAAGTGAAATATTAAAACCAAATAATAGAATAAAATATTACGACCAAAACATAAAAACCAAAGAATCCTTACAGGGAATGAAGAGATGGAATCCAACAACTGCTAACTTTCCATCCATCATCCATGTTCAACGTGCGGGACCTCTTCTCAATCTCAATCGCCTCCCTAAATTTCCGATGATGGAAATGGTCAACCCTAGCAAGAATTCTAGCGTCCTCCATACAAATGTGATGCTTCGTCTTTTCTGCATGCTTCGCTAATGCAGAAGAATTGTTTCTACCATGTCTAATATCCGCACCATGCTCCTGGAACCTCTTATTAATCGACCGAACAGTTTCACCAATGTAGGGAGTCCCGCAAGAGCACGGAATCAAATAAATACCTTTCACGCTTTGAGGGTCCAACTGGTCCTTAACCGATTTAAGGGAGCCCCGAATGGTGTTTAAAGGTTTAAAAGAAGAAGAGATCTTATGCTTCCTTAAAATCCGGGCAATCTTATCAATCGTACCTTGAATAAAAGGTAAATGAACTTTACCAACAACATCATCACTAATCTTATTCATTCTAGGACCTTTGCTCGCATGCATGAAAGCCTTCAAACCTTGACTTCTACTATAACCATTATCTTCGAAGACTTTAAGGAGATGGGCTTTCTCTTCATCTAAATGATCATTATCAGAAATTCTAAGAGCTCTTGTAGCTAAAGTATTCAAAATTCCAAACTTCTGAGCAGGAAAATCATGAGAATTAGAATGCAGATACTGCTTAGTGTGCATATTTTTCCGAAACACACAGTGCGAGAAAGAGCCATTATTATTTCTAGAGATGAGAACATCCAGGAAAGGAGGGTTCCCATCAGCTTCAATTTCCATCGTGAACTTGATAGAGTCAGACTGACTATTAAATCTAGTTGCACGGTGGGTTCTATGAGCTCGAAGCTCATTGAAAGCAATCTTGTCACCCCTAGGATTTATGGGCTCCCTAAGATTCATAAGGATGGTGTTCCTCTTAGACCCATTGTTAATACTATTGGTGGGCCTACCTATCTCCTAGCTAAGTATTTGGCTCGTAAGCTAAAGCCTCTTGTTGGTCAGACAGATTCGTACGTGAAAGATTATGCTTCTTTTGTTCAAGAGTTAAAAAGCTGGGTTTGCGAACCAAATGACTCTATGGTTAGTTTTGATGTTGTTTCTCTCTATACCAACATTCCTATCATGGAGGCGGTTGGGGTTATCAGGCGTATCACTGATCCTAATACTGCTAAGTTGGTGGAAATTTGCCTCACGTCTACTTTTTTCAGTTTTGAAGGAGAATTTTATGAGCAAACCTGTGGTGTAGCCATGGGTTCCCCGCTCTCACCGGTGGTAGCCAACCTTTTTATGGAATATTTTGAATCGAGAGCTTTGGCGACTGCTCCTTTAAAACCCAAGGTTTGGAAGCGGTTTGTTGATGACACTTTCATCAATTGGACTCATGGTCATCTTGAATTAGAGGCTATCCATCGGCACTTGAATAGTCAGTCTGAGTCCATCAAGTTCACAATGGAAACTGAAACTGATGGGAGCCTTCCTTTCCTGGATGTTCTCATCTCTAGAAATAATAATGGCTCTTTCTCGCACCATTTGTTTCGAAAAAAGACGCACACTGAGCAATATCTGCATTCTAATTCTCATCATTTTCCTGCTCAGAAGTTTGGAGTTTTGAATACTTTAGCTACAAGAGCTCTTAGAATTTTTGATAATGATCATTTAGATGAAGAGAAAGCCCATCTCCTTAAAGTCTTCAAAGATAATGGTTATAGTAGAAGTCAAGGCTTGAAGGCTTTCATGAATACGAGCAAAGGTCCTCGAATGAATAAGATTAGTGATGATGTTGTTGGTAAAGTTAATTTACCTTTTATTCAAGGTACAACTGATAAGATCGCCCGGATTTTAAGGAAGCATAAGATCTCTTCTTCTTTTAAACCTTTAAACACCATTCGGGGCTCCCTTAAATCGGTTGAGGACCAATTGGACCCTAAAAGCGTGAAAGGTGTTTATTTTATTTTGTGCTCTTGCGGGACTCCCTACATTGGTGAAACTGTTTGGTCGATTAATAATAGGTTCCAGGAGCATGCTGCAGATATTAGACATGGTAGAACCAAGTCTTTTGCATTAACTAAGCATGCAGAAATGACGAAGCATCACATTTGTATGGAGGACGCTAGAATTCTCGCTAGGGTTGACCATTTCCATCATCGGAAATTTAGGGAGGCGATTGAGATTGAGAAGAGGTCTCGCACGTTGAACAGGGATGACAGATGGAAAGTTAGCAGTTGTTGGATTCCATCTCTTCATTCCCTGTAAGGATTCTTTGGTTTTTATGTTTTGGTCGTAATATTTTATTCTATTATTTGGTTTTAATATTTTACTTATTTATTAATTAAAATAAAATACATTTAGTTTTTATTTTTATCTATTTATGTATTTATTTATTTATTTATTTTTTATTTTTTTATAATTTAATTTTTATTTTTATAAAAGTTTTTAAAAATTTTAATAATGTTTTTATTCATTCATAATTCATTTTTTATTTTATTTTATTTATAAATTATTTATTTTTGTTTAAGTCTTTGACTTGAATTCTTTGTTTTATTTTACTTTTTAATGGTCCTTTTATTCTTTAGTTTTATCTTTATGATTTGATCCTTTTATTAGTATTATTTTACCATAGTATTTTATTTATTGCTTTATGTATGTTATTTATTTATTTATTAAAATACTTTATTTTTATTTTTATTTTGTTTTATTTTATTTTAATTCTTGTTTCTAATTTTATTCATTGATTTTATTTTTATTTTTTTAATTTTTTTTAATTTTTAATTTATTTATTTTTTCTTTTTTTTTTCTATTTATTTATAATTTATTTATAATGTATGACTTTGACTTGAATATTTTTTAGCTTAATAAACTATTTATATTGTTTATATGGGTAGTTAGGTTAGTTTTGTGGGTTATTTTATATGAAGAGGTAATTATGTTTTTTATATTTTTAGTTTTATTTGTGACCGTTTTTAATTTTAAGAATGTGTTAGTTATATTTTTGGATTATTTTATAGTTTTTCTTATATTTTTTACCGTTTTTAACTCTTTGGTTTTTTACTGTTGCTTCTCTCTTATTGGTATAAATGGGTATGTCTAATCATCCAATCCTCATTATCCTGATGATGAACTACAGTTGGTAGTTTGAAACGCGTCGGTTCCAAAAATTCATTATGTGATTTTCCGGAAGATTTATAATTAAAAAGCTTGAAGAGTCGCTAAATTCACAAGGGGGTGACGGTATCCATTTAGGCAAGTTTGTTATAAGGCTTCTTTTGTATGCATATGACCTTATTCTGATTGTTAAATCTACTCTTGATTTGCAAGAGCACTTACTTTCCCTTGAGCA
This sequence comes from Pinus albicaulis, assembly GCA_034641835.2. Taxonomy (NCBI): domain Eukaryota; kingdom Viridiplantae; phylum Streptophyta; class Pinopsida; order Pinales; family Pinaceae; genus Pinus; species Pinus albicaulis. The sequence goes on along the minus strand of CM076578.1, from coordinate 352,923,693 downwards.
TTTTTGTAGAAGTGTGGGGATGCAAGTCAATATTAGCAAAATGAAAGTAGTGGTTTTCTCTAACAAAAGAAAACATCACTAGCATAAGTTCTACTTTGAATGCAACATTCTAGAAGAAGTTGCAAATTACAAATACCTCGGAATTGACTTCAAGAAAAATCTAAGCTGGAATGGATGTAGAAAGAAGATAACTTTGGGGGTTGGAAAGCATTTTATACTTTTCAAAATAGGTGTAGAGAGGTAGAGTTATAGGACTAGAAAAACACTCTAACTCTTTTTGGGCTTTTATTGATTCTGGTGATTCTCTATGGTTGTGAACTGTGGATTGTGGGCCAACAGTACATCAGACATGCAGTGGAAACAAATTGAGCAAATTCAGAAGTGTTTTATTACAAACAAATTCAAAATTGAAAGTGAAGTTCCTTAAGCTCTCTTGTTAAGTGAAACAGGGGATACTCCTATTGAAAAAATTGCTATGGTGTAGGTCATAAGGTATTTAAAAACAATTGAGCAAATGGAAGATGGCAAATGGCCTAAGGTTGTGTTTAATAACATCTTGTGCAAAATAAAGAAGGCTTGGATGCGGAAAAATAACAAATGGTTTAGAAAATGGGGCATTTGCTTGAGCATGTGTCCCACAAACAATAAAGAGATAAAAAAATTTGTTATGGATAAGTTCCTAAGATGTACTTGGGAGAAGGAGCTAGGGAGAAAGAAAAAATATTATATTGAAGAGTTTAATCCCACTCATAATCATCAACAAAAAGCATACACAGGGGCCAATATTTCTTGGAGAGCCAAAATTCTTATTGTTCAATTAAGGTCTAATTCTCATCAACTCCATTGTGAAACAGAGCCATGGAGAATGCCAAAAGAAGTGTGGGAGGAAATAGTATGTATTTTTTTCTCTTCCCGAAAAGTGGAAACACATTTCATTTTAGAATGTGAGGCTTTCAAAGACAACAGGGAAAAATATGCAAATATTTTGGTAGCTAGCTCTTGGGATAATTTATTCAACCTTGTGAAACTTCACAACATACAAGAGCCAAATAAAAAAGCAATTTGTCACATAAGCTATCTTTAGCCTCGCGAGCGAATGTTAAAATAACTTATTCTTCTATATATAATTTAACTAGAAATTGCACCACATGTTACAAAATAAACGTTGTAAGGCAATAGCATAGAAAAGAGTAGCCTAGAAGAAATAATTTGTTGCAGAGAAAGAGTCATTGTGAAGGAATGAAAGACAATTTTTGCTTCCATGGAAGCAGGTCGTGGAGGTTTCAAAGTTATTGATGATAAGAGTTATCAACCAGAAAATTTTGTTATAGATATTGAAATAGGCAATTGTGGGTGAAAACATATATATATATAAACCAACATAATATGTTCACATATATAAAAAAAATTGTAATAGATATTGAAATAGGAAATTGGGGGTGAAAATCCTTTGGTGATTAATAATCCTCTAAAACAAGAATGAAATGACAATGTAACTCAAATAAGATATCTTAAATACAGTCAAGTACAATCTATCTAGCATAGATGTAAATAAAGACAATTTTTATTAACAAACATAGAGTTTACTCCAACTTCTTCTACATATCTGAGCGTTAATTTCATTCTTGTCAGAAATTGTATTATTGTATATGAATAACAATAGTCTTGGTATACAAGAAAGTGAATGTCATTTTAATATGGAGATATTTTTGGAAGGAGATATTGTTCTTTAAGTTATGGTTTATTTTCTTAACTCCAAACTTGGTTTATTTGTTATAATATATAGAACTGATTTTTTGATATATAAATTATTTGTTTAAATGTCGTTGAATTTCCATTACCTATTATCTTCAAACCCCATGGGGAGGTATTGAACATGGGAGCCAACTTTAGGTAAATAAACATTCACATTGTCAACTTGGAAAAAAAAATTATAATCCTAAAATTCTCTTACCTAATCATATTTTTAAATATAATTGAGTTCCATTTATTAAAAACAAAGACAATATTAAGAACCTCCTAGAGTTATAAAGGTAATTGACATGAAAAATAAAAAATCTCCTCATGACAACCTACAAATGTTAATCTTAATTGAATAATTAAAAACTAAAAAGGGATAATAGACAGTATCACAATTTGCATTGAGAGATTTGGAAGCAAGTGTTGGATTGACCAACATGTCTTACTCTATGGCGTTGGATATTGGGCATAGTCAACTGTTGAATTAGTGAACATGTCTTGCTCTATGGTGTTGGATATTGGGCATAACTTTCTTGATCTTGTATACACGACTGTAAATTTGCATGTAGCTTATACTACATTTTTATTGTATTTTAACCTAATTAAAATGTTCATTACATTATGTCAATCTTTTTATTTAATTTACTTTTATTTTAATTTGACATAGTCAAAACGTTAAACATGACATTACAACATTTCTATTATACACCTAAAATCAATTTAACTTATTAAAAACAAAAAAAAAATAACATTATAAAAAAATATATAAAACTATTTACTTGTGGATCTAATGACCTCAAACATTTCAATTGTCTAACATTTAATTCAATGGGTCAAACATGGACACATTTACAATTAGTTGTTTTCAAATAAAAACATCTTACTAACGTAATTAAAATATTTATTTTGTTAAATTTATTTAAAATTTAAATATACTTTTAATAATATTTAAAATAGTTTAATCTCAAAAAGTTATTGAATAAAACATTAATCTGGATCGTCAAAGTTTTTATAAACCAGTTTGAGGAAAAAGAAAATTCTTTAATAGTAATGCTTTTACACTAAAATTGCTTTACCATCTTCTTTTTCGGAATCTAAGATTAAGATTACTTCAAACTCTCTTTTTTCGGTGTCATATTATCTAATTTTATTATACACACAAAGATCTATAAATAATATTACAATATTACTCCATTTTATAAAATATCATAGTAGCTTCAGACAAGGTGATGTCAATGTGATAGGTATGAGTAAGGCGATAATCTGTTCAGTAATACGTTTTATTGTGTGCTTACCTTGTTTCTTTCTGACACTGTTACAGTGGGATTTTTGTCAAAGGAGTTGTTTATCTAGCAGAATAGTTTGGATGGTAATTATTTATTTATTTATTTATTTATTTTTTTGGTTAGAATTTGGTTTAAAAAAAAAAATTAAATCTGTAGTTAGAGTGTTTGAATTGCATTTTTTATAATAAAAATGAATTCAACATTATCAAAACCTTTGTAACACTCAAAATATTAAAATTTAACAACTATAAACAAAATTCTGATAAATCTTTGCTAAATTTTTTCAAAATCTTTTTCAAATTTTAAACCATTCTATTGCTTTTTAAAACTACGGCATCAATATCGCACTCTATAATTTATTGCACTTGTTTTGACACAGTTCTGAAATTATCGAGCAGACACAATGTTTTGCCTAAATTCCTTCTCCCGAAACATGAGCGCCCCGAGAAAGCACAGATTCTCTTAAAATATCATTTCCAAATCCCAACCAGCCCAAAAATACGATCCCACCCTAAAGCTGACACTGTTACCTCTATATATATATATATATATTATAGCTAACATACTGTAGCGCAGTACGTTCTTATCCTGTGTGTTGTGCTTCCTTCCATTCATTCTCGTGACAGTTAGCATGAATCAAAATGGGGGACCTGGATATTAAGTGTTGTGAACTGTCAGAGCACCACAGAGAACAGATATTGGCAGATTCCGTCAATATCTTTGTGCAGATTCCACTGCAATCTTTGTGCAGATTCCGCCTTGTTTGCAAGGACTGGGATGCTCTCATTTCGTCTACCATATTCAGAACAACTAAATGGGCAGACAAACCTCCTAACAGAAACCAATGGCTGCTTGTACATTTGCAAGGCGCCGCATCCAAAATGCCTTATTCATTGGCATACTGCTTCTTCACAGAGACCTGGAAGAACACCTCCGGCATCTCCCTTTCTTTCCTCCTGCAGCAAAAACAAGAAACTAGAAAATGTTGGAATAATTCCAACTGCCCGATCAAATTGCAGGCGGCAGCGCACAGCAGATCCACGACGAACAGGTTGGAACAGCGTGGAGTTATCGCGCCGGCAAGTCTGCAGCAATCAACGGAGTGCGGGGGGTCAAACAGCACGCCGGTTAACAAATTGCCACCCCCCGCAGTTGACCAGCCGGGGAGCCGTTGACCAGAAATGTGTGGCTGTGGTTTACTGCGGGGGGTCACCCATCCGATGGGTACGGCCAAATTCATACCCCCCGCAACCACCAGCCTTGAGGTGGCTCCGTCGCATGTGCACAGCGAGCCACCAGTCCGCCGCCAATCCACCACCGCCGCGGGAAATTCAAACGGTGCCAGAAAATTCAAAATTTGCCATAAATTTTTCTTAAGCGGTGCTGACAGATTTTAATGAGGCATTAATGAAATTTTTTAAGCGGTAGAATTTTTTTGCAATTTTGTCAACAAATTGCATTAATTGTTTCTTAGATATTTTGCTTATAAATTTAGAATAGAAGTGTATTGTAATTTTTTTTACACAGACAGAATGTAAGCACAGCAGTGCGTTTATAAAAACAGAGAGATTGCAGATTTAAATTATACACAGCAGTGTGTAATTTTTTTTACAGAGAGCAGAATTAAAAATACACAGAGGTGTATATTTTATAAAAAACACAGTGAGTTGTTTTTTAATAGACAGAGAGGTGTTTATTTTTTTATAGAGAGACAGTAAGTTTTTTTTTATTAAGACAGAGGTCTTAAGAGTGCACTGTGACAGCAGCAGTCACAATTGTAAATCCCTCTGAGTGAGGAAGAAGAATTGTAACAAGTTTTTTTTTACTGAATAGAATTTTTTTATGTGGAAATTGTATCACTGTGTATGCAAGTTTATTTCTATGTGTTAAAGAAGCAGAGTTCTGGAATTTTTTCAAATTTCCAACATGGTATCAAAGCCAATCCAGGCTATTTGAAGATCAAATACGCTGAAGGAACAGAGTTCGTTTTTTGCAGAAGCCTCTCCAGCAGCGTGAAGGTTCAGTCAAAAGGAATTCGAAGGTATTTCTCTATACAGTCTTTGTGTAATTGTTGCAGAACAGTTAGTAAATTAAAACACACAGTCAAGTGTTTTTTATCATAGTTAGAGTGCAGAATGTCTGGAGGCAGCACTGGTATGAGTTTGGGAAGTGTCCATCTCCCACAATTCAATGGAAAGAATTATGACTACTGGTCAATAACTATGAGGGCTTTATTTGTCTCCCAAGAGTTATGGGAATTAGTTGAGGATGGCTTTGAAGAGCCAAAAGATGATGCAGAGTTTTTTATGTTAAATCAAGCAGGGAGAGAACAACTGAAGAACAATAAGAAGAGAGATGCCAAGGCTCTTTTCTTTTTGTATCAAGCAGTGCATGAGAGTGTGTTTCCAAGTATAGCAGCAGCCAAGAAATCCAGTGAAGCATGGGAAACTCTCAAGACAGCTTATCAGGGAATTGAGAAGGTGAAGACAACAAAACTTCAGTTGCTGAGGAGAGACTTTGAGACTCTCTGCATGAAAGAGTCAGACACTATTGACTCATTCTTCACTCATGTGATTGGAATGGTCACACAAATCAGATCTCATGGAGAGACTCTTGAGGACAAGAGGATTGTGGAAAAACTCTTGAGAAGCTTACCCTCAAGATTCGATGTGATTGTCACCACCATAGAGGAGACTAGGGATCTCACAAAGTTTTCAGTGGATGAATTACATGCATCGCTGATTACCCATGAACAGAGATTGAGTAGGAGTGAAAACTCATCTCTTGAGCAAGCTTTTAAGGCCCAGATGTCTTTCAGAAGAGGAAGAGGGCAAGGTAAAGGAAGAGGAAGAGGCAGAAGCCAGAACAGAGGTGGAAGGAATAGTCCAGCAAATGCTCAAGGAAGGGGCAACAATCCAAATCAGCATCAAGGCCAAGGCAGCCAGCAAAGTGGACAGCAGAATGATCAAGGACAAAGGTATGATAAATCCAATGTTCAATGTTACAATTGTAAGAAATATGGTCATTATGCAAATGAATGTAGAAAGAAGAAACAAGATATGAGAAGTGGAACTAATGCAAATTTCACAAAAGAAAATAGCAGCCAAAGTAATTTGTTTTTAGCTTGTAATATGGCTGAAGAAAAGAGTGAAGACTTATGGTTTCTAGACTCCGGTTGTAGTAACCATATGACAGGAAACTTAGAAATGTTTTCTATGTTAGATGAAAGTGTGCAGTCACAAGTCACACTAGGAACTGATAGCAAAGTTTCTGTTATGGGAAAAGGAGATGTAAATGTTTTAACAAGATTAGGTGCAAAGAAAACCATAGCAGATGTTTATTATGTTCCAGGAATGAAGTGTAACCTCTTAAGTGTTGGACAAATTGTCCATAAGGGGTATAATGTTTTCTTTGATAATGATGTTTGTACCATCATGGATAAACCACCCAGCAAACAGTGTATTGCTGAAGTGAAGATGACAAGGAACAGGATGTTCCCTCTCAGGATGAGAGCAGACTTGAAGAATGGTGAAGAGAAAGCAGCAGTTGCACAGGAAACTTTCCAAAGCGAACCAAAGGATGACAATTGGTTATGGCACTTGAGATTTGGACATCTCAACTTTGGAGGTCTTAATCTGTTGAACAGAAAAGGAATGGTAAGTGGTTTACCATTGATAGAGAAACCGGACAGCCTTTGTGAAGGTTGTATTCTTGGGAAACAACACAGAGAAAGTTTTCCTTCCAGGAAAAGCATAAGGGCAAAAGCACCCTTAGAGATTTTCCACTCAGATGTATGTGGACCGATGCAAACTCCATCACTTGCTAGCAGCCACTATGTCTTAACATTTATAGATGATTTTACAAGAAAAACTTGGGTTTACTTTTTGAAAAAGAAAAGTGAAGTGTTTGAAAAATTCCGCAATTTCAAAGCACTTGTTGAGAACCAGAGTGGGCTGCACATCAAGGTCTTAAGGACTGATAGAGGAGGTGAGTATATATCTAAAGATTTTCTACGGTTTTGTAGAGAAAATGGTATTCATAAACAGTTTACAACTAGATATACTCCGCAGCAAAATGGAGTGGCCGAAAGGAAGAACCGAACCATAATGGACATGGCGAGGAGTATGTTGAAGGCAAAGCATTTGCCGAATGATTATTGGGCTGAAGCTGTACATTGTGCAGCTTACATCTTGAATAGGTGTCCTACAAAAGCAGTCATGAACAAAGTGCCGGAAGAGGCATGGAGTGGCACAAAGCAAGGTGTCACACACATGAAGGTTTTTGGATGTGTGGCTTATGCACACATTCCGGATCAGCTAAGAAAGAAGTTGGACAGCAAGGGGGAGAAGTGTATTTTCATTGGATACAGTGAGGAATCCAAGGCTTACAGGTTATATAACCCATCCAGCAAGAAGTTTCTTGTGAGCAGGGACGTTCAGTTTATTGAAGAGGAAGCTTGGGATGGAAGCATAGAGAAAACAGTGAATGTTAAACACTGTTTATCTCATGATGAGAATGATGATGAGGTGGCTGAAATACTTCCCCAAACAGCAACACCAACAAGAGAGCAGCAAAGCACACCCTTGAGGAGAAATGAAAGTGCTTCTCCAAGCACACCACAAGGAGGAAATTCAAGTGCTTCTTCAAGTACTTGTACACCTACTGAAAGAGGTAAGAAATTCAGAAGTTTGAAAGAAATTTATGAACAAGATATAACAAATGAAGGTATCAATTCTTTGTTTGCTTTATATTGTCATGTTGATGATCCTGTTCATTTCGAAGAAGCCATCAAGGATAAGAAATGGATAGAAGCTATGGATGAGGAACTTAATGCCATAGAGAGGAACAAAACTTGGGATTTGGTTGAACTCCCAAAAGGTAAAAATGTCATTGGTGTTAAATGGGTCTACAAGACCAAGAGTAATGCTGAAGGCAAGATAGAGAGACACAAGGCAAGGCTTGTTGTCAAAGGCTATAAGCAAAAGCATGGCATAGATTATGAGGAAACTTTCGCACCGGTTGCAAGAATGGAAACCGTGAGAGCAGTGTTGTCCATAGCAGCACAAAACAAATGGAAAGTTTACCAAATGGGCGTGAAGTCAGCATTCCCGAATGGAGTGTTAATGGAAGAGGTTTACATTGAACAACCTCTCGGCTATGAGAAGAAAGGCCAAGAGCACAAAGTATGCAAGTTGAAGAAAGCTCTTTATGGGCTGAAGCAAGCGCCAAGAGCGTGGTAAAGTAGGATAGATTCCTATCTACTGGAAAATGGTTTTGAGAAGTGTGAGGGAGAACCCACCCTCTACATCAAAGAACAAGATGGTAAAATTTTGATTGTAGTCTTGTATGTTGATGATGTTATCTTTACAGGTAATGATGATTGCCTTATTGAACATTTCAAAACAGTCATGAAGGAAGAATTTGAAATGATTGATATGGGTTTGTTGAGATACTTCTTGGGAATAGAAGTAGAGCAAGATAAAAATGGAATTTTTATCTCACAGGCAAAGTATGTTAATGAGGTACTTGAAAGATTTAACATGCAGGAGAGCAAAGCAGCAATCACTCCCACAGTGATGGGATTAAAGCTTAGCAGAGAGGACAGCAGTAAGGATTTTGATCCAAGTTTATACAAGAGCATAGTTGGCAGCCTCATGTATTTGACTGCAACTAGGCCAGATATTATGCATGCTGTTAGTTTGATTTCCAGGTTCATGGAAAAGCCAAAGGATGCACATTGGCAAGCAGCAAAAAGGATTTTGAGGTATGTTAAAAGTACTAAAAGGTTTGGTATTTTTTATACTACTTCAGAATGTTCAGATTTAGTTGGATACACGGACAGTGATTGGGCTGGAAGTGTTGATGATCGGAAGAGCACTTCCGGTTATGTTTTTCATATGGGTTCAGGAGCCATTTCATGGGCTTCTAAGAAACAACCCATTGTAGCGTTGTCTACGGCAGAAGCAGAGTATGTGGCAGCTACAGCAGCAGCGTGTCAAGCAGTTTGGATGCGAAAAATGTTGAGAAGCTTATGTCAAGAACAGGTAAAAGGGACAGTGATATTTTGTGACAATAGCTCAGCTATTGCATTGTCTAAAAATTCCGTTTTTCATAAGAGGACAAAGCACATTGACACCAAGTTTCACTTCATACGTGAATTGGTTAGCAATGGAGAAATCGTTTTGCAGCATTGTAGAACGGAGGATCAGTTTGCAGATATCCTCACAAAGCCACTTGCGCAGAAAAGCTTTGAATATTTCAGAAAATGCATGGGTATGCAGCAAAACCCAGCGATGGAAATTAAGGGGGAGTGTCAGAATAATTCCACCGTCTGACAATTGTGTAAGCAGAATAAGACAACGTATCCACGACGAACAGTTGGAACAAATAAGTGGAGCTATCGCTACTGCAAGTCTCAAAATTCAATCTGAAAAGGGGTCAAACAAGACACCGTTGGAATTGCCACCCCCCGTTAGCCACTCACTGGGAGCTGCTGACCAGAAATGTGTGGTCAGAGCCATCATGGGGTCACCCATCCGATGGGTACGGCCAAATTCATACCCCCCGCAACCACCAAGGCTGTGGTGGCTCCGCCACATGTGCACAGCCCGCCACCAAAACGCCACCACCGCAGAAAAAATTGCCGCTGCCAGAAAATTCAAAATTTGCCATAAATTTTTCTTAAGCGGTGCTGACAGATTTTAATGAGGCATTAATGAAATTTTTTAAGCGGTAGAATTTTTTTGCAATTTTGTCAACAAATTGCATTAATTGTTTTTCTAGTTATTTTGCTTATAAATTTAGAATAGAAGTGTATTGTAATTTTTTTTACACAGACAGAATGTAAGCACAGCAGTGCGTTTATAAAAACAGAGAGATTGCAGATTTAAATTATACACAGCAGTGTGTAATTTTTTTTACAGAGAGCAGAATTAAAAATACACAGAGGTGTATATTTTATAAAAAACACAGTGAGTTGTTTTTTAATAGACAGAGAGGTGTTTATTTTTTTATAGAGAGACAGTAAGTTTTTTTTTATTAAGACAGAGGTCTTAAGAGTGCACTGTGACAGCAGCAGTCACAATTGTAAATCCCTCTGAGTGAGGAAGAAGAATTGTAACAAGTTTTTTTTTACTGAATAGAATTTTTTTATGTGGAAATTGTATCACTGTGTATGCAAGTTTATTTCTCTGTGTTAAAGAAGCAGAGTTCTGGAATTTTTTCAAATTTCCAACAGAAAATACCCCTATGGATCGGCCGCAGGCCTCTTCTTGGTGGGGTGTGCTCGTGAATTTGTTGTGTGCAATCCTCTCACAAGAAGGACCTTACAGCTGCCCCCCTTGTCATCCATTATGTACCTCGACATCTTTTCTGTGGGCATAGTGGGTGAGGGTAGAGAAGTATACAAAGTCGTGGTGGCGGGCAAGTCAAGAACTCTGAAAGCAATTCTAGTTGAAATCTATAGTTCCACAGAGAAATCATGGAGAATTGCAGGACAACTTCCAGAAGATGTGAAGGTAATGCGGACAGGGCCGAGGAGCGTGATGGATATGGTTTTCTGTGACGGTTCCTTCTACTTTATAACACGCATTAAGGAGGAATGGGGCATTATGAGTTTCAGCATCAGAGAGGGTACTTTTTTTTCCGCACCCTTGCCAGGCCTGGCTAATGAAAATAACATTATCCCTTACCTGCTCGTCTGCGGGTCGAGAGTTCTAGCTACAGTGGGCATAGTTAAAGACAGAGAAGAGCTTTTACAGAAGGTCATTATATGGGAATTTCAGAAGGTCAATGCGGGTTGTTCTTCTTCTTCTTGTGCATGGTGGAAGGGGATTGCGAGAATGCCCTCCATCTCTGTATGGGAGTGTTAACAAGTCTTTGTCTCGATTTGTCCGCCACATCAACTGCCCATTTATGTCCTGCATTGGAGTCGGGGACTGCGCGTGCTTCATTATCAAAGGAGGTATGTCCCTAATGGAGGTGGTCTTTTACAGTTTGAGTGAAATGACATGGAATTGCCTTCCTAGCTGTTTATTAGGTGAAGACACCATTGCTGCTATGTGGGCAGGCTATGCAACAATTATGGCCTTTGAACCCAGGTTAGACATGAAGGTTGGGTGAAACAAAGTATGAGCCTAACTAATTAGATTGTCTGTTTTTAGCGTTTTTTTTGTGGGCCATGAGCTATTTTGGCTTGATTTTGATTCAAATCCTATATCTGAAATGAAATGACAGGAATTTCAAGACTGCAATTTCATTAACTCAAAAAAGTATTTAAAGTAGATTTCTTGAATTCTGAATTTGCTCAAATTGTCAGGTTGGAACTTGGCTAAAGAACAATTAAATTGCTTCATTTTCATAGTCTTTTCAGACATGAGTGTTGGAATATATGAAAATTCTTGAAAAAACAGTGGAGTGATTAATACTCTCCTCTTTTAACACAGAAAAATTAAAGTTTCACTCACAGAATAGAGTTTCAAACACTCAAGAAAACATCTATTCCTTTTAAAAAAAAACTGTTACAAATTCTTCCTCACACAGAGGGATTTACAAAATATGTGACTGCTTCAAACACAGTTCACAATGCCTTCACTGTCTCATACAACCAAAACACTCTGTCTCTCACAGAATAACACTGTTGTGTTTTTTTGACTCGCACTGCTGTGCATACAAACTAAACATAATAATGAATAATTACATCAACAGGCTCTCGGGTCTTTTCATTTATATATGTCGTGCATATTATAAAAAACATTAAACCCACTGTTGGGGGCCCACTGCCATAGCGCTTTGAACACGCATTTTAAATCCATTTAAAACTTTCATCGGGTCCGCGACTTTAAAACAAACAAAGCGATCAACCCAATCTTCTGATTGCGATTACAAGCCAGACGCGATAAGTGTTTTAACTCCGCCATATAAATGGATCGGGTCCGGGCTTATCAATAAACAGACGACCAAATAAAAACTGTGATTGCGATTGCAAACCGGACGCGATGACTCCATTTAATACCGCTGCATAAACTGGATAGAGTCTGGGCTTCAACACTTTCCATCGGGCTATGCTCAACAAAGTTTCTGATTTCGATTTAAAACGGATGCGATTTAACAATTAATTGCGCCATATAATATGGCGTCAGGTCTGCTATTTGATAATGCAAATGGGCCAAATACAAAGACTCCCCTGATTCAAACTTCGCGATTGAGTTAAAACAACGTCGCGTGGTCTGTGGGACCACCCGCGGGCCTCGACTCAAAGTGGAGGGCGATTGTTATATAACATGCGATTTGTATGATCGCATCGGGCCTTAACAAAAGGGCTGTGGTATTGTATGTTCGTTCCGCTTGCGGAACTCGCCACATCAACAAGACACTTGCAAGATATTCTTGCAATTACCGCCTCATCCTTTAATCCGCTGATTAAATTGGTAAGGCTTTAAAGCCTGTTCCAATCTTGTAATCAAAGCTCTGTATTGCACCTGTGCAGCTTTCCAATCCTTTTGTAATTTCATTAAGACAGCAACAACCGCCTTTGCCTAGGCTTCAATGTGTCGTTGAACTTTCACTTCTACAATTACTGTTGATTGACTTCAGCAATTGGAATTAAATTCCAACACTCCCCCTTGATTTCAACTGCTGGGTTTTTCTGCATACCTAGACATTTCCTGAAATATTCAAAGCTTTTTTGTGCAAATGGCTTTGTCAAAAATATCTGCAAATTGATCCTTTGTTCTGCAATGTTGCAAAACTATCTCACCATTGTTAACCAATTCACGTATGAAGTGAAACTTGGTGTCAATGTGCTTAGTCCTTTTATGAAAAACTGAATTTTTAGACAATGCAATAGCTGAGCTATTGTTACAATAAATCAGTGTCCCTTTTACCTGTTCTTGGCATAAACTTCTCAACATTTTTCTCATCCAAACTGCTTGACACGCTGCTACTGTAGCTGCCACATATTCTGCCTCTACTGTAGATAACGCTACAATGGGCTGTTTCTTAGAAGCCCATGAAATGGCTCCTAAACCCATGTGAAAAACATAACCAGAAGTGCTTTTTCGATCATCTAGACTTCCAGACCAATCACTGTCAATGTATCCTACTAAATCTGAACATTCTGAAGCAGTATATAAAATACTAAATCCTTTTGTACCTTTAACATACCTCAGAATTCGTTTTTCTGTCTGCCAATGTGCATCCTTTGGCTTTTCCATGAATCTAGAAATCAAACTAACAGCATGCATTATGTCCGCCCTAGTTGCAGTCAAATACATAAGGCTGCTAACTATGCTCTTGTATAAGCTAGGATCAAAATCCTTGCTGTTGTCCTCTTTGCTGAGTTTTAATCCCATCACTGTGGGAGTGATCGCTGCTTTGCTTTCCTGCATGTTAAATCTTTCAAGCACCTCATTAACATACTTTTCCTGTGAGATAAAAATCTCATTTTCATCTTGTTCTACTTCTATTCCCAAGAAGTATTTCAACAAACCCATGTCAGTCATTTCAAATTCTTCTTTCATGACTGTTTTAAAATTTTCAATAAGGTAATCATCATTACCTGTGAAAATAACATCATCAACATACAAAACTACAATCAATATTTTTCCATCTTTTTCTTTGATGTAGAGGGTGGGTTCTCCCTCACACTTTTCAAAACCATTTTCCAGTAGATATGAATCTATCCTACTGTACCACACTCTTGGCGCTTGCTTCAGCCCATAAAGATCTTTCTTCAACTTGCACACTTTGTGCTCTTGGCCTTTCTTTTCATATCCGAGAGGTTGTTCAATGTAAACCTCTTCCATTAACACTCTGTTTAAGAATGCTGACTTCACGTCCATTTGGTAAACTTTCCACTTGTTTTGTGCAACTATGGATAACACTGCTCTCATGGTTTCCATTCTAGCAACCGGTGTGAAATTTTCCTCATAATCTATCCCATGCTTCTGCTTATAACCTTTGACAAGAAGTCTTGCCTTGTGTCTCTCTATTTTGCCTTCAGCATTGCTCTTGGTCTTGTAGACCCATTTAACTCCAATGACATCCTTACCTTTTGGGAGTTCAACCAAATCCCAAGTCTTGTTTCTTTCTATGGTATTAAGCTCCTCATCCATAGCTTCTATCCATTTCTTATCCTTGATAGCTTCTTCGAAATGAACAGGATCATCAACATGACAATATAAAGCAAACAAATAATTGATACATTCATTTGCTATATCATTTTCATAAATTTCTTTCAAACTTCTGAATTTCTTACCTTTTTCATTAGGTGTACAAATGCTTGAAGAAGCACTTGAATTTCCTCCTTGTGGTTTGCTTGGAGAAGCACTTTCATTTCTCCTCAAGGGTGTGCATTGCTGCTCTTGTGTTGGTGCTGTTGTTTGGGGATGTATTTCAGCTAACTCATCATTATTTTCATCATGAGATAAACAGTGTTTAACATTCACTATTTTCTCTATGCTTCCATCCCAAGCTTCCTCTTCAATGAACTGAACATCTCTGCTCACAATAAACTTCTTGTTGGATGGGTTGTATAACCTGTAAGCCTTGGATTCCTCACTGTATCCACTGAAAATACATTTCTCCCCCTTACTGCCCAACTTCTTCCTTAGCTGATCAGGTATGTGTGAATAAGCCACACATCCAAAAACCTTCATATGTGTGACACTTTTCTTTGTGCCACTCCATGCCTTTTCCGACACTTTTTTCATCACTGCTTTTGTAGGGCATCTATTTAGAATGTACGCTGCACAATGTACAACTTCAGCCCAATAATCATTAGGAAAATTCTTTGCCTTTAACATACTCCTTGCCATGTCCATTATGGTTCTATTCTTCCTTTCGGCTACTCCATTTTGCTGCGGAGTATATCTAGTTGTAAACTGCTTATGAATACCATTTTCTCTACAAAAACGTAGAAAATCTTTAGAGATATACTCACCTCCTCTATCAGTCCTTAAGACTTTGATATGCAGCCCACTCTGGTTCTCAACAAGTGCTTTGAAATTGCAAAATTTTTCAAACACTTCACTTTTCTTTTTCAAAAAGTAAACCCAAGTTTTTCTTGTAAAATCATCTATGAATGTTAAGACATAGTGGCTGCTCGCAAGTGATGGAGTTTGCATCGGTCCACATACATCTGAGTGGACAATCTCTAAGGGTGCTTTTGCCCTTATGCTTTTCCCGGAAGGAAAACTTTCTCTATGTTGTTTCCCCAAGATACAACCTTCACAAAGGCTGTCCGGTTTCTCTATCAATGGTAAACCACTTACCATTCCTTTTCTGTTCAACAAATTAAGACCTCCAAAGTTGAGATGTCCAAATATCAAGTGCCATAACCAATTATCATCTTTTGGTTCGCTTTGGAAAGTCTCTTGTGCAACTGCTGCTTTCTCTTCACCATTCTTCAAATCTGCTCTCATTCTGAGAGGGAACATCCTGTTCCTTGTCATCTTCACTTCAGCAATACATTGTTTGTTGGGTGGTTTATCCATGATGGTACAAACATCATTATCAAAGAAAACATTATACCCCTTATGGACAAGCTGTTCAACACTTAAGAGGTTACACATCATTCTTGGAACATAATACACATCTGCTATGGTTTTCTTTGCACCTAATCTTGTTAAAACATTTATATCTCCTTTTCCCATAACAGAAACTTTGCTATCAGTTCCTAGTGTGACTTGTGACTTCACACCCTCATCTAACATAGAAAACATTGCTACGTTTCCTGTCATATGATTACTACAACCGGAGTCGAGAAACCATAAATCCTCATTCTTTTCTTCAACCATATTACAAGCTAAAAACAAATTACTTTGGCTGCTATTTTCCTTAGTGAAATTTGCACTAGTTCTAATTGCCATTTCTTTCTGCTTCTTTCTACATTCATTAGCATAATGACCATCTTTTTTACAATGGTAACATTGGAAATTTGACTTATCATACCTTTGTCCTTGAGCATTCTGCTGACCACTTTGCTGGCTGCCTTGGCCATGGCTGTGATTTTGACTGATGCACCTTCCATGTGAATGTGAAGGGTTGTCTCTTCCACCTCTGTTTTGGCTTTTGCCTTTTCCTCTTCCTCTGCCTTGCCCTCTTCCTCTTCCGAAAGACATCTGGGTCTTAAAGGCATGCTCAAGAGATGAGTTTTCACTCCTACCCAATCTCTGTTCATGAGTCATCAGTGATGCATGTAGTTCATCTACTGAAAACTTTGTGAGATCCTTAGTCTCTTCTATGGTGGTGACAATCACATCGAATCTTGAGGGTAAACTTCTCAAGAGTTTTTCCACAATCCTCTTGTCTTCAAGAGTCTCTCCATGAGATCTTATTTGTGTGACCATTCCAATCACATGAGTGAATAATGAGTCAATAGTATCTGACTCTTTCATACAGAGATTCTCAAAATCTCTCCTCAGCAACTGAAGTTTTGTTGTCTTCAATTTTTCCATGCCTTGATACGCTGTCTTGAGAGTTTCTCATGCTTATCTGGATCTCTTGGTTGCTGTTATCCTTGGAAATACACTCTCATGCACTACTTGATACAATAAGAAAAGAGCTTTGGAGTCTTTCTTCCTATTGCTCTTCAGCATCTCTCTTTCTTCCTGAGTTAACACATCAAACTCATCTTCATTTGCTGGCTCTTCAAAGCCATACTCAATAAATTCCCATAAGTCTTGGGAGACAAATAAATCTCTCATAGTTATTGACCAGTAGTCATAATTTTTCCCATTAAACATTGGGAGATGGATATTTCCCATACCCATACCAGTGCTGGCTCCAGCCATTCTGCACTCTTAACTATGATTCAAAAAACGCTTGACTGTGTATATGAAATATCTCACTGTACTGCAACAATAACACAATGAACTGTATAGAGAAATACCTTTGGATTCTTTTTGGTTGAGTCTTCACTCTACTGGAGAAGCTGCTGCAACAAAGAACTCCTTTCCTTCAGCTTATTTGACCTTCAAAGAGCCTGGACTAGCTCTGATACCGTGTTGGAATATATGAAAATTCCTGAACAAACAATGGAGAGAGTAATACTCTCCTCTTTTAACATAGAGAAATTAAAATTTCACTCACAGAATAGAGTTTCAAACACTCAAGAAAACTTCTATTCCTTTTAAAAAGAAACTATTACAAATTCTTCCTCACACAGAGGGATTTACAAAATATGTGACTGCTTCAAACACAGTTCACAAAACCTTCACTGTCTCATACAACCAAAACACTCTGTCTCTCACAGAATAACACTGCTATGTCTTTTTAACTCGCACTGTTTTGCATACAAACTAAACATAATAATGAATAATTACATCAACAGGCTCTCGGGCCTTTTAATTTATATATGTCGTGCATATTATAAAAAACATTAAACAAAAAAAAAAAAATTAAACCGACTGTCGGGGGCTCACTGCCATAGTGCTTTGAATGCGCGTTTTAAATCCATTTAAAACTTTCATCGGGTCCGCGACTTTAAAACAAACAAAGTGATCAACCCAATCTTCCGATTACGATTACAAGCCAGACGCGATAAGAGTTTTAACTCCTCCATATAAATGGATCGGGTCTGAGCTTATCAATAAACAGACGACCAAATAAAAATTGCGATTTCGATTGCAAACTGGACGCGATGACTCCATTTAATACCGCTTCATAAATTGGATTGGGTCTGGGCTTCAACACTTTCCATCGAGCTATGCTCAACAAAGTTTCTGATTTCGATTTAAAACGGATGTGATTTAACAATTAACTGCGCCATATAATATGGCATCGGGTCCTCTATTTAATAATGAAATCGGGCCAAATACAAAGACTCCCCCGATTCAAAATTTGCGATTGAGTTAAAACAACACCGCGTGGTCTATGGGACCACCCGCGGGCCTCGGCTCAAAGTGGAGGGCGATTGTTATATAACATGCGATTTGTATGATCGCATCGGGCCTTAACAAAAGGGCTGTGGTATCTTATGTTCGTTCTGCTTGCGGAACTCGCCACATCAACAAGACACTTGCAAGATATTCTTGCGATTACCGCCTCATCCTTTACACCGCCGATTAAATTGGTAAGGCTTTAAAGCCTATTCCAATCCTGTAATCAAAGCTCTGTAATGCACCTGTGCAGCTTTCCAATCCTTTTGCAATTTCATTAAGACAACAGCAACTGCCTTTGCATAGGCTTCAATGTGCCGCTGATCTTTCACTTCTGCAATTACTGCTGATTGACTTCAGCAGTTGGAATTAATTTCCAACAATGAGTCATTTTTTTTAAAAATGATTTTGGTCTAAATCATGCCTGCAATAACAAGAATATAAAAACTATAATTTCATCAACTCAAATTGTGATGTAAACAATGTTTATGGTTTATGAGTTAACTCAGATGATCAGAATTGCAATTTAAAACACTCATTACAAGAATTTTTTAATATAGTGCATGTTTTTGCCTTTCACATCACTATTCATTGCTCTCATTAGTATGCAAACAGAACATTGCTATTCTCACAACTTTCAAATTCAGTGAATGGAATAGTTGAAGTTTTAAACTCTACCCAGAAATAGCACAGGTGGTAGCTTAAAGTGCAGGGGTATTTTTTATGCTGCTTAGTATTTTGAGGTAGTTAATACACCTACAACTTCACTCCCAGTGATAATGATATGTACGTACTTGTTTTACTTGGTTAATTAAAAGATGTAATTGTTCTTGATAAAAAAAAATTAAATGCCCTTCACAGTTTTATTGACTAGCCGTCTTCACGATAGCTTGGTTTGTCTTTATCTTCTACATATTCTTGTTATATATCAAAATTCAGCCCCTCCTAGCTGGATTGATTTACCTTCTAGAGATAATGCATGAGATTGGTAGCTTTTTTAGATTTTACTACCCTGGATCGTGTCGTTTTGTAGCGTAAGTTGGAAATGTGGATAAAAGAAATGAAACCCTTTTTAAAATGGTTGCCTTGGGCCTTTCTGCTTTATTTTTATATGCTGATCATTTCTATCACCGAAATATTCATATTCTGTTCTTTCTTCTTTTACTGTTCTTGCCTTTTAACTCTTTCATTGAAATTATCTCATCCATTTTCCTAGGAATTTGTTACATAGCCTCCTCCTGTTTTTCATTATTTAATTCCATCTTCCTTCTTCTTTTCATTTATTTAATTCCATCTGATGAAATTCCTCGAGTTGTCCAATCTTTATTTCAGTTCTTCCTTTAGTCTTCATCTGGAGCTCCATTCCCAAACACCAAACATTTGATTTGCCTGATTAATAATCCTTACTGTGTCTCAATAGATTTTTTAATCATTTATACCACTAAACAGTTTGAATATCTTGAATATGAAATGTAAGTCCAACGTATATCTCTTTACTTTCCAGATAGGTTTTCAGGGGTAAAATGAGATTCCCTGCCACCTTATAAAATTTGTACTAATCAACATTTTGTTTTCTTAATTGTTAGAGTTTTGTGTGTTACGCTCCCTCTCTCAATAGCATCCTTTAATTTCTGAAAACTAATTTGTAGTTGTTTCTTTAATTTATGGAAACTAACTGTAGTAATTTCCTTAAATTACAGAAATTAACTGTAGATAATTAATTTATTGTTGGGAGCTACTAAAGTGGTCCATTACTCCCATTGCAGTGCTCTATCATGATCTGTGGAACACTTGACACATAGCCAACAGAAGCTTGATGGAAGCTTGGCTATAAAGATTTATGTTTGGTCCCCAAGCTCACTAACTCAATCCCTTCAATTTTACACCATCAAGCTAGAGTGAGCAGATATTGGAAGTGCCTTCAGATTTTCTCCAATGTGTATGCTCTCAATCTGAAGATCTCTCTGCCCCTTCTTTGGGAAAGTTCTTATGGTGTTACGATTTCCAATTTTGATGAAACTTACTCGTTTTATTTTTTTAACTCTTTTTTAATTCCTACAAGGGCTTTTGTCTTTGAACGTTGCATCTACTTTCATCTATGTGGCTGCAAGAATTAGAAGTTATAGTTCTTGATTGGACTCTGTTATAGTGAATACAAACACACGAAAACAGACTATTGCTAAAGGCGCAGCCGTAGCGTGTGTGGAATCCTATTCAACCATTAGAGTATGTGAACATTGAGGCTTGGATTACGACTCCTTAAATCTGTATGCAAAAGGGAAGCTGAATATTGTTTTCTTATATAGAAGAATTTTTTGAACACAGAAATTACAATTTAGGATTCAGAGTAGCAGAGGTATTTATGTTTTTACTGGGAATTTTTAAAGTTTTTACTTTTCGATTCTATTTATAGTTTTATATTTCGCATTAAGAATTGTTTTTAATTTCTTACATTTGGTATCAGAGCAAGTTTATCTCTGCCTTGGTGAATATAGACATAGTTTGGCTAAATGTTTTATTTAAAAAAAAAAATTATGAATTAAAACATTTATTTGGAAATATGTCTACTCAATTTTTATGCATATAATATTTATCTAGTTTAATTATATGCAATTTGGAAAATATGCTCGTATTTAGTTTGCATGAATTAATTATTTAAGCTTTAATTAAAACATGCTATTATGAATGAGTATACAAGAACCATGGTTAAATGTTATGCATGAGTATTGTAGTTTTATCTATGTAAATTATTAGTTAATTTTTATGAAAATAATGTCTAGTTATCCATATAATTTTAATTGATTAGAGAATAGCCATAGCATCTCTAATTAAATAAAATTATATATTATGATTGATTAGGATCACAGAAAGAATATTTAGACGTTAATTGTAATTAATTATATTAAATATAATAAATTTTATCCCATAGGAATTAATTAGGATAAAATATTCATAATTTACTCACAGGAGTTATGAATTAATAGTTTTATCATAAAGTTCAAAACTAAGATAGAATTTGATAAATTCTATTATAAAGAATAATTGAATCTAGTTGAATTAAAAATTTAGTCCACAGACAATTTTTATGTCATTAGATTCAATTTTAAGCATGATTTACATTGGTAAAGCATGGAATTTTTATTTATGCCTCAATTTTAACATAAGCATGTGATTTTTAATTTTATGTAGTTGTACACCCTACAAATTTCTATGAAATTCGTACTGATATCCATGAACTTAAGGGAGATAACTATAAGGTCTGGAAGGAGAGAGTTCTCATTCATTTGGGGTGGATAGACATAGACTATGCTATTAGGAAAGACGAACCACCGACACTCAATAATACCAGCACTGCAACGGACATCACGCTTTATGAACGATGGGAACGATCTAATCATCTAAGCATGATGTTCATTAAGACTAAAATTTCAGCTGGTATTCGTGGTTCCGTTGAACAACATGAAAAGGTCCGAGATTTGTTGAAAGCCATTGATGATCAATTCATCACTTCAGACAAGGCACTAGCAAGCACCCTAATTATGAAGTTCTCATCCCTAAGTCTCACCAGTGTAAAAGGTGTGCGCGAGCACATCATGCAAATGAGGGACACTGCGACTCAATTGAAGAAACTGGAGGTTGAAATGTCAGAGTCTTTCCTGGTGCACTACATCCTGAACACCCTTCCACACCAATACAGACCCTTCAAAATCTCATACAACACACATAAGGATAAATGGTCAATTAATGAACTCATGACCATGTGTGTTCAAGAGGAAGAGAGACTGGTGATGGAAATGGGAGAAAGTGAAATGTTGGCAACGTGAGAAAAGGGAAAATCTCAAGCCAATCAGAAAGGGAAAGGTAAAATACCTCCCTAAGCCGATATACAAAAGGATTCCAAGTGTTTCTTCTATAAAAAGAAGGGACACATGAAGAAGGAATGCACCAAATTTCAGAAATAGCTTGCAGACAAAGGTAATCCAATCTCCTTTGTTTTTTATGAATCTAATATGGTTAATGTCAATATTAACACCTGGTGGATTGATTATAGATCAACAATTCACATTTCGAATTCCTTGCAGGGTTTGAAAAACCTAAGGAAGCCAGTGGGAAGTGAGCAAAGCATCTTATCAGGAAACAAGATGGGCTCACATGTGGAGGCTATAGGAACATGCTATTTAACTTTAAGTAGTGGCTTTGTTTTAGAATTAGAAAATACCTTTTATGTACCAAGTTTTTCTAGAAACTTGATTTTAGTTTCAAGGCTTGTACCTTTTCGATATTCCTTTAACTTTTCAGAAACATCCTTCAGTTTATTTTATAAATTTGATTATGTTTGGAATGGTATTCTGTCTAATGGTCTTTACTGCATTAATTTACAAAACAATGTCACTTATGATTCAATGCATGTTCACACTAGCACTAAAAGATGTGTTATTGATGAAAATTCCTCTAAATTATGGCATCGGAGACTAGGTCATATCTCCATAGAAAGAATTAAAATATTGGTAAATGAAGGGGTACTTAATACTTTGAATTTTACTAATTTTGAGACTTGTGTGGACTATGTTAGCCACCTATAAATTTTTGACATAGAAAACAAGTGGCTAAAAATGTTTCTAAGCCTTCAAGAGAAACATTTCCCTTGAAAATCTTTCATTCTTGAAGCCTCTATGTGTCTTTTGTTCCTTGAAGAATCTTCACTGCTGTGTCCATTGAAAAGTCATGCTGTTTATGAAAGGAACTATTTTCCAAGGACTCTGAAACAGCCCATTTTGACTCATTTCCCTTCATTTTCATAAAGCCTCGTTTTCCTCTTTAAAACCTTCATTCCCCTCTAAAAGGCCTCCAAAATCCTTTTAAGCCTCTAAAAATCTCTTTATAGGTTTAAATCACCCTTTTTCCCCTTTACCGAAAGCCAAGAAATTCCTTAAAAATCCCTGATTTTGGCCTAAAAACACCCTTTTCCACTAAGGCTTTAAGTCCCTTTCGGCCTTAGCCCTAGCCCCTTTTCCGCACAGGACTGGAGCCATAACCAAGCGCCAATCGCAAATCGCAATCGGAGATTTCAGTTAACATGTTGCCTTTTCCATTTTTCCCCGATGTCGATCCTGCGATTAGATCCTGGCCGTTGAATCCACAAAAACCAACGGCCAGATCTAAATCATGCTCCCTCATAGCCCTCATCGCTAAATCGCAATCAGAGCTTTCCTTTTCCTACTTTCCTTTGTTTCTTCCATTTTTCCGATGCGATGAACCTTTGCTCTATCGACCTCCGCTTCAATCTCCACCGTTGATCTTGTTCCAGATCGGACGGCCACCACTTAATTGCGCATTGCAAATCCAAAAGTATTCCCTTTTCGTTCCTCCGATGGTCCGACATTGCGATTGGATCCTGACTATTGAATCCACAAGAACCAACAGCCACGATCTAATCATGCTCCGCCTTTTCCTTGCCCCTTTTCACTGTTCCGCGATCTGTCGATTAGATCTTTGTCGTCCATTCCTGCAGATTTGACGGTCCTAATTCCATTGCGCATGCATTTCTAACCCCGTATCTTTCCACGCATCACGCTCCTTCCACATCGTCGAATCTGAGGTCCTAGATCCAATGGTCACCATTGCATATCGCGTAATTTTGTGCCCAAAGTTTAATGTTTTAAAATTATGCAATAAAAGTGGTTTTTTAATTCCACCTGTCGATCCCGGATAGGATCGCGTTCCAAAATTGAAAACCACCTACCCACTATTTGATTGCACGAAAACCATTCTTGTTTTTCACTTTACCGCCTGCCATCGAATCACGCTCCGCTTTTTCCTTGCCCCTTTTCACTGTTCCGCGATCTGTCGATTAGATCTTTGTCGTCCATTCCTGCAGATTTTACGGTCCTAATTCCATTGCGCATGCATTTCTAACCCCGTATCTTTCCACGCATCACGCTCCTTCCACATCGTCGAATCTGAGGTCCTAGATCCAATGGTCACCATTGCATATCGCGTAATTTTGTGCCCAAAGTTTAATGTTTTAAAATTATGCAATAAAAGTGGTTTTTTAATTCCACCTGTCGATCCCGGATAGGATCGCGTTTCAAAATTGAAAACCACCTACCCACTATTTGATTGCACGAAAACCATTCTTGTTTTTCACTTTACCGCCTGCCATCTGCAATCTCAGCTTTTAATCCTAACCGTTGATTGTTTTAATCTAACGACCCATATTGTATTGCGTTCCCATCCATTTTCGTTCATCATACCTTCCAAAGGACTTCATCGGAAGATCCCCACTGTTGATCTCTTCCAATGGTCCAACGGTCCACGTTCAATATTCCTCCTCCCTCCCGGTCCCACCATCAAATACGCCCCTATCATCTTTAATTTTTGCATTTTTCCTTTGTATTCGCCCAAGTCATAAGCTTTTATGTTTTAACACTAAAAGTCTTTTTTCATGCTAATTCATGTTTAAACCCCAGTTTCATGGTGTTGCGCCATGTAACCTTATCCAGCACACATATTCCTTTGCAATCGCTCATGCGACTCTGCTAAAGCCATTCTGAAGTAGTTTAAAGCCCTGCGCAGGATTTCATAACATGTTTTCGTGTTTTGCAGGTTTAAGAGCATGATTTATTGAAGTTCAGGGTCGCTAACCCTGAAGTTAGCCCTTTGGTGCCTTTGCAGCCTGTGTATTCATAAAACTAGTCCGCAGAAGTTTAAAGGTGTATCAGAGAAAGATTAAAGGATTAAAAATCCTAATATTGAAGATTAAGAGGCTTAATCCATAGTCAGCATAGTTGAATACCAATCATTGGTCGCAACAGCATAGGACATACATCAGCAGGACATTCCATTCACTGATTACTCACGATATATGTATCTCTACATGCTTCATAAAAAGAGCGAAGCATTAGATGCCTTTAAGATCTTTAAGGCTGAAGTAGAGAATCAATGCGGCAAGAAAATTAAGATCGTGAGATCAAATAGAGGTGGAGAATATTATGGTAGATACACAGAAGATGGACAAGCACCTGGGCCATTCCCAAAATTTCTTCAAGAGCATGGGATTGTTGCCCAATACACCATGCCTGGTTCACCCAACCAGAATGGTGTAGCAGAAAGAAGAAACCAAACATTATTGGACATGGTGCGGAGTATGCTTAGCAACTCCAATCTTCCTAAATTATTGTGGACTGAAGCACTTAAGACGACAGTGTAAATATTAAACCGAGTTCCAACCAAGGTTGTTCCTCAAACACCATTTGAATTATGGAAAGGTTGGAAACCGAGTTTGCGACATATGCATGTTTGGGGATGCCCATCTGAAGTGAGAATATATAATCCACAAGAGAAGAAGCTGGACCCAAGGACAATTAGTGGGTATTTCATTGTATATGCTGAAAGGTCTAAAGGTTACAGATTTTTTTGTCCATCTCACAGCACTAGGATTGTGGAATCAGTGGGAGTGATCAAACCAGGAACATAGTTTCTGAGAAGGATCATTCAGAATGTCAAACTTCCACCTCAAGTGATAGATTGGTTATTATTCACAACACCCCTCAAGTACAAACTGGTGTTGAACAACCAATTGTTGAATTTCCATAAGCTGCTGACGACATTCTAGTAGATCATATAGTTCAAGAATTGCCAAGAATTCTTGAACAACGAGTTGAACCACATACTTCTCAGGAAGATGGTGGTACAAAATTAAGAAGATCTACTAGACCAAAGAGATCAGCAATTCGTGATGATTATGTTGTGTATCTACAAGAATCTGACTATGACATTGGAGCCGAAAATGATCCTGAGTCTTTTTCACAAGCCATGAGTTGCAAAGAATTAGAATTATGGTACGATGCCATGAAGGAAGAGATGAATTCTATGAAGAATAATGAATTCTGGGATCTTGTTGAGTTGCCTAATGGTGCAAAAGCCATTGGATGTAAATGGGTCTTTAAGACAAAGAAAGACTCATTGGGCAACATTGAGAGATACAAAGCAAGACTCGTTGCAAAGGGATTCACTCAGAAAGAAGGAATCGATTACAAGGAGACTTTCTCTCCTGTATCTAAGAAATATTCCTTGTGCATTATTATGGCATTAGTAGCCCATTTTGACTTGGAGTTGCACCAAATGGATGTGAAAACGACATTTCTCAATGGAGATCTAGAGGAGGAGGTTTACATGAAACAACCCGAAGGATTCTCCTCTAGTGATGGTGAGCAATTGGTTTGCAAGCTTAAGAAATCATTATACGGATTGAAACAAGCATCCCGCCAATTGTATTTGAAATTTCATAATGTAATTTCTTCTTTCGGTTTTGTAGAAAACATTATGGATGAATGTATATACCTTAAAGTGAGTGGGAGTAAAATTTGTTTTCTTGTTTTATATGTGGATGACATTTTGCTAGCAACCAATGATAAAGGTTTGCTGCATGAGGTGAAACAATTCCTCTCTAAAAATTTCGATATGAAGGATATGGGTGAGGCATTTTATGTCATTGGCATTAAGATTCATAGAGATAGATTTCGAGGCATCTTGGATCTGTCTCAGAAAACCTATATTAATAAAATTTTAGAGAGATTTCGGATGTAGGATTGTTCACCAAGTGTTGCTCCCATTGTGAAGGGTGATAGGTTCAGATTGAAACAATGCCTGAAGAATGACTTTGAAAGTGAACAAATGAAGAACATTCCATATGCTTCTGCTATCAGAAGCCAAGACTTGACATTGCATTTGTTGTGGGAATGTTGGGACGATATCAGAGTAATCCAGGTTTAGACCACTGGAGAGCTGCAAAGAAAGTAATGAAGTACCTTCAAGGAACCAAAAACTACATGCTTATGTATAGACGGACGGACAATTTGGAAGTGATTGGCTACTCAGATTCTGACTTTGCTGGATGTGTTGATTCACGCAAATCAACATCAGGATACATTTTTATGATGGCCGGTGGAGCTGTATCATGGAGGAGTGCCAAGTAGACTTTTATTGCCACTTCCACTATGGAAGCCGAGTTCGTCTCCCTTTTTGAGGCTACTTTACATGGTGTATGGCTTAAGAGTTTCATTTCTGGGCTTAGAATTATGGATTCTATCTCCAAGCCATTAAGAATATATTGCGATAATTCAGCTACTGTTTTTATGGCTCTGAACAACAAAAGTGGGAGTTGAAACAAACACATTGACATTAAGTATTTAGCTATAAGGGAACGTGTTAAAGAAAAGAAAGTGGTCATTGAGCACGTTAGCACTGAGTTGATGATCGTTTATCCTTTGACTAAGGGCATGCCACCATTTAAATTCAATGATCATGCAATGAATATGGGACTTGGTTGTTCCATTATGTAGTTTCTCATTGTATGAGCAATGTTATTTTAATGAAATTCTTAAATTTTGTGATGTTTTTCTCATATTTATGTGCACCTTAATTTTATTTGAGAGAATTCATCTGTGTAGGACCAAGAATAAACATAGGGTTTATTCATTAAGAAATTGTTGCCACATAAATTTTAATAGAAATAAATACATAGTAATACATTGAAGATAATACTCGTCATTAGAGGACCTATCGCCATGATTCATGTATCTATTACTTAATACAGATTATCAATGGGTTTTGAGATGAGACATTAAGTTTGGAAGTATGGACCAAGTGGGAGAATGTTACACTCCCTCTCCCAACAACATCCCTTAATTTCTGAAAACTAATTTGCAGTTGTTTCCTTAATTTATGGAAACTAACTGCAGTAATTTCCTTAAATTACAGAAATCAATTGTAGATAATTAATTTATTGTTGGGAGATACTGAAGTGGTCCATTACTCCCACTGCAGTTCTCTACCATGATCTGTGGAACACTTGACACATAGTCAACAGAAGCTTGATGGAAGCTTGGCTATAAAGATTTATGTTTGGTCCCCAAGCTAACTAACTCAATCCCTTCAGTTTTACACCATCAAGCTAGAGTGAGAAGAGCTTGGAAGTGCCTTTAGATTTTCTCTAGTGTGTGTGCTCTCAATCTGAAAATCTCTCTGCCCCTTCTTTGGAAAAATTCTTATGGTGTTACGATTGCCAGTTTTGATGACACTTACTCGTTTTATTTTTTTAACTCTTTTTTAATTCCTGCAAGAGCTTTTGTCTTTGAACGTTGCATCTACTTTCATCTACGTGGCTACAAGAATTAGAAGTTATAGTTCTTGATTGGACTCTATTATAGTGAATACAAACACATGAAAACAGACGGTTGCTAAAGGCGCAACCATAGCGTGTGTGGAATCCTATTCAACCATTAGAGTATGTGAACATTGAGGCTTGGATTACGACTCCTTAAATCTGCATGCAAAAGGGAAGCTGAAGACTGTTTTCTTATATAGAAGAATTTTTTGAACAAAGAAATTACAATTTAGGATTCAAAGTAGCATCAATGGCTAGAGGTATTTATGTTTTTACTGGGCATTTTTAAAGTTTTTACTTTTCGATTCTATTTACATTTTTATATTACGCATTAAGAATTGTTTTTAATTTCTTACATTGTGGGCATGCAGCAGAGCATGCCATGCCATCTTGCTCAATTTGTAACTTTTCCTTTCATTCTGAGAAAGCAAACTATTTTGAATGTGGGGGCAGTGTTTTGAACCGAACTTACAGCAACATCAGGTACATCAAGCTACTAGCAACAACATTTGAATTCTTGCAAAAATCCTTACCACACGTGTAACTAATTTGAGAAGGTGTGGATGCTAAATCAAGCCAAAAATACAAAGAAATAATATAGGCTTTGTATATGGCCCAAAAAGTCACTTACAACATACTTCTCAAAAAGAAACTCTTATTCTTGTAGAAAATCCACATAGATTCAATTAATAATTGTAATATTGTAAAACATTATACTTGAATCTACTTTACCAATTGCGAAAACCAATTTAGATCTTGAAATCACAAAAAATAGAAGATAAACACATTTATCTAAGGAAAGTGTCAGCTAAAAACCACGCTATCTGTATATTGAATAACCCAAAGAATATGAGAAGATTACAATGTCTTTCTGCACGCTGAGAAACCTCTGCACTATCTCTATCTGTCTCAATGATTTCTAGACAAGCCTGGCTCTTAACCAATTTTTGGCTTGCCCAAGTCCTTATTTCCTAGGGCATTTTCCTTGGGTAATTAAGCCCTATTAATTAGGGAAATTCTCAATCCATACTGCGCAATCCATTAGGGGCCTTCCTCTGACTACATGCACCACATGTACAAATCGGATAATTATACAACTGTTAGTACATCCAATTTCAACTGAGTTTTTCTCAGAACTGACATGGATGAGTTAGATGAGTTATTTATGAGTGAATTATCAGTTATCTAATCGATTATTACATGTGAATTAAATCTAATTTCCACACTTCCACCTCTCTCCAATTCCTCCATCAATTACAACTAGTGAAACTGACTTTAACTCAGATAAAATAAGTTAATTAATTACAACTCAAAATAAACTCAACCAGGGCTCTTATAATATACGAGACACTCTAAATGCCTCTAATTTGACCCTCAACTTGAATTAACTGAACCAACTAAGTCATCCTAAATTAGTTAATTAGTACAAACTGCCATGTAATGTGGAATTACAATTTTCTTCTAATTTAATTCAAGGGAAAATTAAATTAGAAACCTTTCTTAGTGCTATTTTCAACAATTCTAATGCCTAAAACCCTTTTTATATCAAAGCTCCCAATTTTATTTCAAACTATCCCAAAAAGATACCCAATTATAATGCCAAAGAACCTTCTAGATTGAAAACTCCTGACATTTTTTAATTCGAGTCACTAACATTATTAAACTAACTACCATTTTTGTTAATTAGATTCACTGACACAATGTAGCTAACTGCAATGACTAGTCTCAATCTAGTTTTAGGGATGTCCCAAGAGGTTGATGAGGTTCCCAAGTAAGAGTGTAAGGAGGGTACCAAGGAGGTAGGAGTCTGTAAAGGTTTGTTCAGAAGTTATTGCACTGAGGCAGTGTGGAAGAGTGTAAGGAGGGTGCCAAGGAGGTCTGAGACATATGTTCCAAAGTCTAGTCCCACCAAAGGCGGAGGTTATATTCATAGCGTGTTCGTGTTCGTGTTCGGCCACTTTGAAATTCGAATAAAGTTTCACAATTAAAATTTTGGCGAAAAAATTCGACATTAAATTCGCCATACTAAAAAGGCGGAGGTTAAGTTCTAGTCACCGTGTGTTTGTGTTTGGCCATTTTGAAATTTGAATAAAATTTCATAGCTAAAATTTTGGCGATAAAATTGGGCATTAAATTCACCATACTAAAAATTTGAAAAAAAAAAAAATAATATATATTTATATATATAATTCAATATTGTCATCCATTTCCATATTTATTGTCAATAACATTCAATATCTTAAGTTGAACTTTTTTCTAATGTTGCTGGGAACACTTTCACACTTATATTCACTGAGATTAGAACCTGGAAGCTAAAACATAAATTTGATGGGTAACTTGCACAATCGAAGTGTCTTAGGGATTTTTTAAGATGCTGAATCTATATTTAAAGTAAAAAAACGTTTTAAATAATAGAAATCAAGATTTTATCTCAATTTTTTTCACCCGATTCCAGTACCCGAAACTCTAAAAAATCACACTAAAAACTACTCCCTTTTCACTTTCACTACCCCTTTTCACTTGCTCACTATGGTGCGTACTACTTTACTACCACTGGTGGTCAGGCCATGAAGCTGCACTACAGAGAAAATGGTTATGTGCTTGGATGATGAAAATGACACACAAATTGAATGCAATACATAGTTTATTCTTACCTTCAAATTCTCAACTCGCGGTAGAGAAGTTGAAGATGAAAGCTCTGATGTATGGAGGAGTGAGGTAGTATTTGCTACGATGTGTGCCTCGATCAATGGTGTAGGACATCTGGATGGCTAGTAAAAATGGTAATTATTTATATGTAGAAAAGCTTGTAATTCCCTAACGAATCATCCCTAACATATTTGGTGCTTCGATAGGTATCTCTAGCACTAAAAACATTCCAATGGAAAATCACAGTATATTCTGCAAACATCTTCCAAAATTCACAAAGTTAAGAATCCAAACGAATTTTTTGTCAAACTTAATGGAACGAATTCGTCATGGGCTGATGTTCTGTGAACATCAAACTTCATTAATAAATTTCGCTGAACACGGTGACTTATGTCTCACCGACGAAGTGACTGACCTTTTTCGTTAACTCTTACTATTTTTTTAAGTACCTTACATAATTAAACTAATTGACCTACTTACACTCACTGACTTCTTTTTGTTGACTGCCATAAATAGATTTATTAGTTGACTGAGTACCAATAAATTGTGTTGCAGCTGATTATCCTCGAATATTCTAACAGAAAATCTATTTCCCGAACTATTATTGAGTTGGGATTTTATACACAAGCTACTTAAGCACATTTCTATGATCCATTGTAGTCTAAAAAAACAGTGAAATGGCCCAGCATTTGGAAAATATTTTATCAGAATCTTGTTTACAGTTGTTAAAATTTAGTATTTTAGGTGCCTTAAGGGTTTCTGATAGTGCTAAATCCATTTCCACCATCAAAAATAGATTCCAAACACTCCAACTACCTGATTTTTTGAATTTTATTTTACCAAATTTCTGCAAAAAACTGCGATTCCACATGCTAAATAGACTCATTCATGTAATACCCCACTTCTTTATGATATGTAAATGTATGTACTTGTTATTTAGGCTGCTGAGCCAGATGTATATTGCAGGTCTGCATGCCTATGTGTTTATGATATGTGACTTGCATATCTATATGGATAGGTTATACATTGTTGGGTCAGCGTGCCAATATAGATAGGTTATATACTGTGGGGCCATCATGCTTAATTATATGTGCTGGTTTGGTTAAGTGGCCAAAGGGTTTGGATTGTAATACAATGTATTTGCAAATATTTTAATAATAATAAAATAGCCCACTCCATGGTAAGAGTACGAAGAGTGGTGCAACTTCACGAAGCAAGCAACGAAGTGTTTGTCGACATATGTCAATGTGAAAGGGGCACTTGGGACTGGAACACCAGTTAGTAGATAAAAGCCATGCAATGTGAAATTTTATATATTGACCTAGGGCATTATTATGAGGATACGTTATCACTATGATTGACGATCACTATGATGATTCTTATGGTTCTGGACTTCCTGGCTAGCATTAAGACGCCCCGAAAGGTGGGCATTGCAGAGGGATTATGGGATCCTAGAGAAGGATGTGCCAATTGGGCGCATGGACAAGGTAAATAGAATCCAAAGGATGTGCCACTTGGGTGCAGGGACAGGGTAAATAGAATCCGATTGCAGAGAAATACCCGGCTGGCCATATGGCACCACTTGGGAACGGGTACGAGGGAAATAGAATATGATTGCTGAGAAATTCCCAGTCGGCCGTAAGGCACCTATTGGGGTGCAGGTTTAGGGAAATCTGATGACAATAGTACCCACTACGAGGCAGGTTCACCTTTTAGTTAAACATATGAACCTGCAAACTTCAAATTCTATGTCAAGCTGCAGATTCATAACCCCAAAACTCGATCTTGGGACCTATGGGTTATAGGCCCATTTTGCTTCCACTGCGCTACCCCCACATTCACATCTATATATATCGAAAGCACTTTAGGTTAAAGCAACCTTTTATTCAAACCCTCTCGGAATCATAATGCATGTTAAACAAGGTTTAGAAACCTTGTGGAATATGATAGTCGACTTTTAAAACAGTACTTTAAAAACCCCGAATCAAAACATAAACCACATATATAGGGTTCCACATTTTAATTCAAATTTACCTTCTCTGGTGATTCATTAGCATCTGTTCATTTGACGGCATTCACTCTTTAACATGCACGATGGCTAATGTTTTAAACGCCCATGCAACTACTGATGGGCTTCCACCGTTGGATCCCCATCCATCCACATCCAATGGATATCACATTAGTTCGATCTTAGAGAATTAACAACCAAATGTTATGCGACATGATTGGTTTTCTAAACATGACGTGTTTTCGATTTATTGGATCACACCCCAAAACGATCAAACCGCTCTCAGCCCAATTGGCACGCGATACCAGTGGTATCGTTTCATAAAACCACTCACATGAAAACTTTAAGTTCAACGGCATTTTAACATGGGATTTCCATCGGATTCCATTGCACATTCCTCTTATGGTTCCAAAACCTGCTTAGTCTTCAATCTTCGTCCAATCGCACTTAACGCTATGGATCGACTTCACCTGATATTGATTTAAATAAACATATTTCGATGCAAGAATTAGACAGGCTCAATAATCAAAGGTTAATCGCTTGCATCCTTCCTCAAAGGACCATAAACTCATCGATTTCAGTTAACCCTTCACACAGGATTAATATGTATTCAAATTATACACAGGACTCAAATACAATTAATCTGCCATAATATGTGGAATTCATGACATGACATGATATTTTACTTGATCGTCATTGACCCTTACAGTCTAATATCATAGCATTTAACTTATAAAATTAAACTATGAAGAAGCACAATTCGATACACAGAGACACAGAAATCATGCACAACCATATTTCTATTATATATACAAAACTAGATTACAATCCAAGGCATTTCAACCTTAGTCATGCATTCTCTTGCAACTACATTTCATTCGCTTACTCTCTCCCTCCACTCACACAATACAGTCTCTTCGTTATATAAGATTTACAAAGATGTGAATCAGTTAAGATCCAAAAACCGTTCGACAAACCCTTCATCTTCCATTACGCACACATGGCAGATACTTATACTTGAATTAGTTACAATCAGTTACATAAAATTAATTATGTTTTAACAAATTTTTGTCCCAAATTTGTGTGACTGTTTGCATAGTCGCCTTTTCAACTTTGGATTCGAATTTAATTCAAATCTGTTCGAATGCCCCTACATCAGACTCTCGAGGCACAAAAATTTATGACCTCCTGGTCATATTTCTTCTACAACTGTCAGCAATTCTACCCATGTCATATGTGGAACTACTCCTTGTGTTCTCCCTGTAACAACATGCTTGAACAATTCTACCCACATACTTTGTGTAATTATCCTCTGTGAGCTGCAACAAAACCTCTGCAATAGCAAGTCCTCCCTGCTACCAGATACCTCACCAAGCTTCTCTCCTGAGCTTAGTCTTTTGGCATCTCTCTGGTTCACTCCTGTGGAACCATTTGAGCACTCCTTCTCTAGGTTGCTGCAATATTCTCACCTTCCTCTGCTGTTACCTTCACAAAACATAAAAATCACAAGCTTAACAAAACTTCTCAAAACTGTACCTCTTTTTCCTCTGTATGCAAACTCCTTCTCCGTAGAAAATATTTTCTCACTTTGATACCACTTGATTACAAGAGTACCCACTACGAGGCAGGTTCACCTTTCTGTTAGACATATGAACCTGCAAACTTCAAATTCTGTGTCAAGCTGCAGATTCATAACCCCAAAAGTCGATCTTGGGACCTATGGGTTATAGGCCCATTTTGCTTCCACTGCGATACCCCCACATTCACATCTATATATATCGGAAGCACTTTAGGTTAAAGCAACCTTTTATTCAAACCCTCTTGAAATCATAATGCATGTTGAAAAAGGTTTAGAAACCTTGTGGAATATGATAGTCAACTTTTAAAAAAGTACTTTAAAAACCCTGAATCAAAACATACACCACATATATCGGGTCCCACATTTTAATTCAAGTTTACCTTCTCCGGCGATTCATCAACATCTGTACATCCGACATCATTTGCTCTTTAACATGCACGATGGCTAATGTTTTAAATGCCCATGCAACTACCGATGGGCTTCCACCATTGGATCCCCATCCATCCACATCCAATGGATATCGCATTAGTTCAATCCCAGAACATTAACAACCAAATGTTATGCGACATGATTGGTTTTCTGAACATGACGTGTTGTCGATTTATTGGATCGCACCCCAAAACGATCAAACCGCTATCGGCCAAAT
Organism: Pinus albicaulis; assembly: GCA_034641835.2. NCBI lineage: Eukaryota > Viridiplantae > Streptophyta > Pinopsida > Pinales > Pinaceae > Pinus > Pinus albicaulis. The sequence goes on along the minus strand of CM076578.1, from coordinate 352,888,738 downwards.
TGGCATGCGATACCAGTGGTATCGTTTCATAAAACTGCTCACATGGAAACTTTAAGTTCAATGGCGTTTTAACATGGGCTTTCCATCGGATTCCGTTGCGCATTCCTCTTATGGTTCCAAAACTCGCTTAGTCTTCAATCTTCGTCCAATCGCACTTAACGCTATGGATCGACTTCACCTGATATTGATTTAAATAAATAGAGTTCGATGCAAGAATTAGACAGGCTCAATAATCGGAGGTTAATCGCTTGCATCCTTCCTCAAAGGACCGGAAACTCATCGATTTCAGTTAACCCTTCACACAGGATTAATACGCATTCAAATTATACACAGGACTCAAATACAATTAATCCACCATAATTTGTGGAATTCATGACATGACATGATATTTTACTTGATCGCCATCGACCCTTACAGTCTAATATCACAACGTTTAACTTATAAAATTAAACTATGAAGAAGCACAATTCGATACACAGATACACAGAAATCACGCACAATCATATTTCTATTATATATACAAAACTGGATTACAATCTAAGGCATTTCAGCCTTAGTCACACATTCTCTTGCAACTACATTTCATTCGCTTATTCTCTCCCTCCACTCACACAATACATACTCTTTGTTATATAGGAGTTACAAATATGTGAATCAGTTTAGATCCAAAAACAGTTCAAAAAACCCTTCATCTTCTATTACGCACACATGGTAGATCCCTATACTTGAATCAGTTACAATCAGTTACAGAAAATTAATTATGTTTTAACAAATTTTTGTCCCAAATTTGTGTGACTGTTTTCATAGCCGCCTTTTCATCTTCGGATTCGAATTTAATTCAAATCTATTCGGATGCCCCTACAAAAAATCAATTTAGATGTTCCTAGCTACCTATAAGGTGCCACTTGGGCGCAGGTTCGGGGAAAGCAGCTTAAACATTCCTAATTGGCTGTAAGGCATCATTTTCGGCGCAGGTTTGAGGGAAGTAGAGTTGTGTTGATTTGATGGCCTCGAGGGTGCTTGGAGCTCTTGTGGGTTGGCATCTTGGTTATGGATGTATTTTTATTTTCAGTTACTATTTTCCACAGAGTTGCAACATCGATTCAGGGGTGACCCATGTCTATAGCAGGGCGGAATGTGGAGAGCCCATAGCTCGTTGACATTACCATACTGTGTTAAATTATGCTTATGTGTAGTGTTGTGTTATAAATACTAATTATACAGTGATGTGGTTAATTGTTGATAATAACTATTAATCTTGTGGTGTTAATTCTATGTATTGGGCCTGTAACAAAGTGCAATGTGTTTATATGCCATATTTATAATTATATGCCAGTTTGACTGTAAAATCCATTTAGGGTAATTTATTATATGAAAACCATAAATTAGGTGTAAAATATATTAGGTGTAACAACCCATTAACTATACCCATTAATGGATACTTTTGCTGTGCATTATAACTATATGCTTCTCATAATTGATGTCTAGGGTTGAAAAAACAGATAATAGAAAAAGCACAAGGAATTCACTTAGAATACTTAGAATTGCAGGTGGGCTCTGGCCATGAGCCAGGGTTTGATAATTGAAATAATACATGGTATGCTTCTGCAAAATTACTGTTAAATTATTCGAGGAAATTTGAGTTGTGGTTGTGTAGTGTTGCCCAGCTAGAGGGCAGGACATTACAATTCAAGTTGTTGAAAGTTACATTCACATAAAGGCATATAACCCATTCAAGTTATTTAAAAGTTACATGCACTTAAAATTTTGCACTACCGGGACTTTGCTGTTAAGTATGAAGATGAAGAAGTTGGAAAATGCTAGGACTGGGATCAAACTCAGTTAACTCGGTGCACTGGGTATGATTCTGATACATATGAAGAGGATACTGCTAGGTTTTGGTAGAAATCTTGTAGACAGTGATGATAGGGGGATTGATTTTTAGGAATTTGGCTTCTGTGATCCATAAATTGTGATTGAAATCTTTCAGTGAAAATCACATCAAAGTAGATTTTGTCGACGTGTTTTGAACCAGCCAGTGTGGTTCATCATCAGAACAAGATGAAAAATCTGATCAGGTAACCCATTTAAATAGATAGTAAAGCTCCAACTAGCCATTTGTAAAATAACGGCTAGTTTGACTAAAATAGGAAATAAAATCAAAATAATAATAGTTTATTTATTTTTTAAGGGATAAATCAAATGTTTAATGTTTATAATTTGACTTTTATATATTTATATTTATTTTTAATAAAAATAATAACTATTTAATATATTTTTGATGAATAAATTAAATGTTTACTGTTTATATATATTTATTTTCTATTTTTATCTTTAGAATAATAATTATTTTTTTTGTTTTTATTTATTTTTATCAAATAAAATAAATTTAAAAAAAAATTTAAAAAATAAAATAAAATAAATAATAAATAATATTTATAGTTTGAATTTTATATATTTATTTTATTTTTAATAATTATATGTTATGTGATTCAGATCTTATCAAAACAGTTAACTTAATTCTATTTAACTTATTGTAAATTTTTACAAAGTGAGCCCCAAAAATAAATAAATAAATTAATTAAAAATTAAAAATTAAAAATAATAATAAAAAATAAAAATAAATAATAAAAAGAAAATAAATAAATAAAATTTCAATTAATAAGTAAATAAAAAAAATAATACTAATAATAAATAAATAAATAAATTATTAGAAATAAATTAGGAATGAAGGGCAGGAATCCAACATCTGCTAACAATCCACCCATCATCCCTATTGAGGTTAACCAGCCTCTTTTTGATTTCAAGGGCTTCTCTTAACTTGCGGTGGTAGAAATGGTCAATCCTCGCAATAACCTCATCATCTTCATTGCAAATGTGATGATTTGTCTTCTCAGCATTCTCTGCTAGGGTAGAGGAGCGTGATCTATTATGCTTAAGGTCAGCGACATGTTCATGAATTCTTTGACTGATTGATTGACCAGTTTCACCAATGTAAGGGGTCCCACAAGAGCACGAAATCAAGTAAACACCCTTACCATCCTTAGGGCAAATTGAGTCCTTAATCGATCTAAGAGAACTCTGAATGGTGCGGGAGGGCTTCAAAGTTGAGGAAACATTATGTTTCTTTAGGATCCCGGCAATTTTATTCGTAGTACCTTGGATAAATGGAAGGTGAACTCTAGATAACCGATCACAAGGATCTTTCTTACCCCTAGGACCTTTTTCAGCTTTTTGAAAAGCTTTAAGACTTTGACTCATGCTATAACTGTTTTTATTAAAAACTTTAAGGAGATGAGACTCTTCACCATCAAAGTGGTGTTCATCAGAGATTCTAAAGGCTCTGGTGGCTAGGGTGTTGAGAACACCGAGCTTGTGAGCAGGGAAATGGTGAGAACTAGCATGTAAATATTGCTCAGTGTGCGTCTTCTTTCTAAAGACTTGATGAGAGAAAGAACCATCTTCATTCCTAGAAATGAGGACATCAAGAAAAGGCAAGCTACCATTATCTTTGAATTCCATGGTGAACTTAATGAAGTAAGATTTCTTATTAAGATGCTGGAAGAAAATGTCCAATTTCTCCTTACTATAAGGCCAAACAACACAGGTGTCATCAACAAACCTTTTCCAAAGCTTAGGTTGAAAAAGGCAGGAGGAAAGGGCCCTAGATTCGAAGTCTCCCATGAACAGATTAGCTACCATAGGGGAAAGGGGCGAACCCATGGCCACACCACAAGTCTGTTCAAAGAATTCACCCTCGAAACTAAAAAAGGTCGAGGTTAGACAGATTTCAACAAGATGAGCAGTATCAGGATCCCTGACCCGAGAAATGACATCGATAGCTTCCCTAATGGGGATGCAAGTGTATTAGGAAACAACATCAAAACTAAAAAACCTATCATCATGATCGAACTCCAAGTCTTTCAATTCATTAATAAATGAGCATGAGTCTTTAACAAAAGAGGAGGTCTGACCCACAAGCGGTTTAAGCTTAGTGGCTAGAAATTTAGCGAGTAGATAAGTCGGACCACCTATGGTGTTGAAAATAGGGTGAAGGGAAACTCCATCCTTATGAATCTTAGGAAGACCATAAATCCTCGGAGTGAGGGGGTTAGTCTCAATAATATTTTTACTCAAAGATCCAATAGTGCTACTCGATTTTATAGCCAGAGCAACTGCTTTTGAGACTTTTTTAAGGGTATTTTTTTCCAAATTCTTATAGCTCCCGCTATTAAGAAGGTGATCCAACATCTTATTACTATAATCCTCTTTGTTTAAAATAACCATAGCACCTCCCTTATCTACCTTAAGAACAACAATGTCACAGTTATTTTTTAAAGATTTAAGAGCCTCAAACTCTCATTTGCTGATGTTGCTCTTAGGGGGCTTATCTTTTTTTAGGATCATGGCACAATCTTGTGTGATAGTGTCTTTAGTAAAATCAGGTAAATCCATAATTCCGTATTCAATATCACAAATTATGTCATGAATAGGGATTGATTTTGATGATGCTAGTGAACAAAAGAAGATGGAAGAGATAAAGGGGACAAGAAAGTTGAAACTCCACAAAAACAGTCTGATAGATGAATCCTCCTCAAATGCAAATTTTGTCTTAAGCCCACAACCTATTTTCTTTTCAATACAACGTTGTTCTATGTTTGTTTCAAATTCTTTCCACTGTTTTGGTTTGATTCAACATGTTCCAAGTGAGGCTTCTACCTCCACTCTGAGAAATGCAGAAGACTTACAAGCATTCTCTGCCACAACCGTCCACTTAGATTATCGACAATACCGATCAAACTGATTCTAAAAGAACCAAGGCCCTATAAATCCCCCTGACATTAGGTGATGGAGGAGGCACCAATAAGAAGGATCCTATGAGAAAATAAAAGGGATCCTATGAGAAAATAAAAGGGATCCTATGAGAAAGGGGTTCTCACAAACAAGATCAACCACTGGAGATAAAGGTCAATATTTCAGACACACTAGGCGATAATGGGGAAGATGCAGAGAATATTTATGCATATGAAATGCAAATGGATAACTTGGACCTTTTAGAAAACACGATTCCTAATGGACTTCTTAGTTATCTCAAGAAATTGAAAATCTCTCTGAAATCTGTCCTCGCACATTTTACATTGCAAAATATCCATGCCAAAGTGAAATATGAAATTTGAAGAAACCAGTTGCAATGCTAAAGGCAATTCTTGTTTCTTATGATGCTTCATTTAATGAACAACCCTTGCAAATTCCACCTACATGTTTATTGGCTTCTGAAGCTAGCATTCCTGCCATTATTATCACTACACATGTTTCTCTTATTATTTAGAAGGAAAAATAGGTCAGATGTTATTTGAAAAGTATGACTGAAACGATTACTGGTGATGAACCTTTATTTTGACTCATTTTTGGTACAAAAACACTTCCTGTTTTTACACTACAGAAACACTTTTCCTTCGCCTCAAATACATGTTCCTTTCTGTTTTTTTTTTAAATTATATTTTCCCTTAGTATGAGTTTGCTTGAAGTATATATATATATATATATATATATATATATATATATATATATATATATATATATATATATATATATATATATATATATATATATATATATATATATATATATATATATATATATATATATATATATATATATATATATATATATATATATATATATATATATATGTAATGTGCTTTCTTTAAGTTCTTTCATTTACATTTTATTTTAGAGCATTATGTTGATAGGCATTGTTTATTTCAGTATAAATCTTTCAGAATTTTAATTTAATTATCAGTTTTTATTAAATGGAGGGTGGAGATTTAACCTCCATGAAATATATTGAAATACTCATAATCGTATACACAAATCAATGGTTAATCTTTATCTTTAAGTTAGTTATGTTCTTTAATTAATTTATTTCAGATTAATTAATTAAAGAAAATGTCATATCAGCCTGTGTCATATTGGATATGTGGTACTGGCTCATGGTATTTTAACATGTGTCATATTGGATATGTGATATTGGCTCATGGTATTGTGACAAAAGCTATTTATAAGTTAAAAATTTCCATGATAAAATGAGGTGAATCTTCATAATTAAGAATCATGTTTAACTCATATTAATTATTTTTATAATTAATAATAATAATTTAATCTAAGCAATGTGAGATATATCTTAATAAAAGTTTTGATGATTATTATAAATTGATATCTATAACATTTAACAATTTTTTATTTTATATGAATACACTAATATTAAATAAATTATAATTGCATTAATTATAACGGATTACAAAACTAGCTTTTAACAAATGAATCTCATTTTTATTAAGAGTTACATGACACTGTGAAGCATTAATGAAACCCATGTTCTGCCCAAGACTCTGAGTGATATTCATGTATAAGGAAATATCATATAAATAAAGTAAAGAAAGTAGTTTGCAACACACTTCGATAATTGTTATGAATCCAAAGAGACAAAATTAGATAGTCAAGCAATGATAATGCTCTACATCCAAAGAGACCTCAAATTTCATGCATTTACTTTAATGCTACTTAGAATGGTTGGTTCATATACTCATAATGGTTTGGTCATAATAATTTTCTATTCTTATATCTAAATTTCTTAGATATCAATAATATTTTTTCTTATCCAATGGCAACCAATTTAGCTTTGTACCCATGGGCCTATGTTTAATTTGTGGTTGTATGGTAAGTGTCTTTTTCTCCCAATGCCTTAGTACCTTAAAAATCTTAAATATTTGATGTCAAAATAGTAGTGAAAAACATTTTTCTATATGGTAAACTTGTATTCACAAGTCAATGGTTTTACTCAATAACAAAGAACTCAAATCTATGATGCTTTATGTTGAAATTTTAGTGTGAGTGATGAGATATTTCATGGAAATGGTACCGACTACATGATAAAATTGAGTTTGAGCTATTTTTATGAGCATAAGCAAGTTAAGCTAATAATATTTTCTGAAATCCATGTAGATGCAATGGAAACCAATTTAGCTTTGCACCCATGGGCTATTAATGTTGAATTTGTAGTTGTATGGTATGTGTATTTTTCTCCCAATTCCTTAGTGCCTTTCTCAAGAATCTTAAATATTTTATGTCAAAGTAGTAGTGAAAAACCTTTTTCCATATGGTAAACTTATATTCACAAGTCAATGGTTTTACCCAATAACAAAGAACCCAAACCTATGATGCCTTATGTTGAAATTTTAGCATGAGTGATGGAATCTTTCATAGAAATGGTACCGAATACACAATAAGGATAATATTGAGCTAGTTTTATGAGCATAAGCAAGCTAAGCTAAGGATGAATCTTGAATAAAATGGGAGAGTCACACCTCAAATGTCTCTCCCCATCCAATGAGCATGTAAGAAGTAACGAAACATCTAGATTAGATAAGTATGGGTACACAATAAAGATAAGCTTGATCTAGTTTTATGAGCATAAGAAAGCTAAGCTAAGGTTGAATCTTGAATGTAATTTTCCTTTTTCAGGAAAGTTGTCAATCGAAAAAGCAAATCTATTCCAAAGATAGAATGCAGGGGCATTTACTAGATTTGTCACCTTTGAACAAAGGATGAGCTCCAGAGGCTACCTGGCCCACTAACAGACTCTATCTATAGAGTTATTTTCAAGGGACAATATCCCCAAGAGGGAAACACAACAAGATTGGGAATCTCTTAAGATAACCCCAACATTGTAGCTACAACAATAAAAACTACATCAAATGTGAAATAGCAGTGAATCATATACACATGAAATGCCGGAGAATACATTGGCCATCATATTAAGACATAGAAGCACATAAGAATACAAATCCTTGAGGAAATGATCACTCAAGCAAAGCATTGGAAGCCTCAAGAAACCTGTACATGAAAATGTGAAATACACTGCTGCATAAATAAAGCCCTAGGCCATGACTGCGCAGTTATAGAGAGGAACTGCTGCATAAATAATGAAAATACATAGATATAACAATATGGGCTCAAATAAATAATTGGGAGCAAGATCTCAACCCTTGAAAATACATAACATCAATCCTCTCAAAGAATTGGCTGAAATCTATACAAAAATGGCACTTTGTAGAAATGCCGGAGTTGCTGGGAAGCAGCAACTCAAGAACTGGAAATGGATGGAGACGGCTGAAATGGCTGCAAAAAATGAATAATCCTCCTCCCATAGAAATCTGAAATGAAAGGTTGATCCTTTCACCCAAGACTCCTCCTCCAAGTGACTGTCAATCCCTCACAACAAATAACCACCAAGAAGAACGCTGTCTAAGAGAGGGAATGCGCTGCTAGTGATGGAATGTGGTTGGCCTGATGCAAAATATGGGGGGATATGCTCAAGAAACTCCTTTTCTGATCTCCCAATGGATGGAATCTCTCTCCACTGGAAAACTAGCTCCAGATGATGTGTGGAAACCTCCCCAGCAACACCCAACAACACTACACAATATCTGCTGCAGAAACTATGCTAATGTAGATGGCTGAAGCTATGGCCTGAATGTTGAAATATGGAGGATGAGTGAAATCCTTCATGAGCTCCTAAAGAATGAGAGGAAATCCTAAACAGGACTCCCTCGTGCCCGAGGGCACTGCAGCTCTGCTGAACAACAAGAGGCAGCAATTTTTCTGAATAGACAAATAATCGAATGATCCCAGGTAATCTCAATGGCTGCCTTGACCCTATTTTAAAAAATGAGCCTTCCCTCCATGGGCCCTAATTAGAATTATGGTTTCCTCCCTCTAGAATCTTCCCTCCTATGTTGTCCCACATAGTGCTTTCCAACTCATGCCAACGCAGTTTGACTTGGTCAACCTTGGCCAAACCTTTATGCAAAAACCTCCTTTCACACATGGAGGTGTGAAATCCAGCTCCAACATGATCCTCTTTCATACTTAGAGGATTTTTATTCTCTAATCATGCAAAGAATGGGTCCCCTACCCATTTTATTCATCTCCTTAACAAAAATTAATGTTCCATATAATTTGGAACATTACAGCCCTCCCCTCTCAAAATATTGCTTGCCCTCAAGAAATTGCAAGGATGAACTGAATTTCTTTCTACCCTTCCTCCTGTAGCATCTTCATGTGATGATCTCCTCAAGAAAAGGATTCCATATCAGCAATCAAGTCTTCAAACTATCCCTACAACATATGCAATCTAACCTTTGGGTGAACATTCCCAAACATCTATCATGTAGAAATAACTATCCATGAAGGAACAAAGAGTTGTCTAAGGGCCTCCTTGAGGCATGAGATCTGATATATAATGGGACTTATCATCCCCATATGAATCTCTCATCCCCAAGCCATCAATCATAAAAATAAGTTGCCTCCCAACAAGGCAACTCATGGAAAATCTCTCTCCACCTTGAGCTTTGGAAATGAAGGTGGGCTGAAAATATGATCATGGCAAGCACTATAACTTGCCCCATGCTTTCCTCTCCCCCACTTATGAAAAGTATGGAGTGTATGCTGATCCTGGGCTGCAAATGTATTGCCCTCAAATGGAAAAATGAAGAGTAATCCCCCAAGAATTTCCCCTTCATCAATGATAATCCAGCTGGCCCAAGTCATGTCATCTATGATGAATAGGACAAGATCACCATAGAATGCCCCCATGAAATTTTTTCTGTAGGTTATACCATGTGCAACAAGTGCAAACAATGCCTCATAGGGTTATAATGCAACCTCATCCACTGTAGTTGCAGAAAATAACATGGCAAGTATTGCACAACAACAAATATCACACCTACTACTAAATAGTAAATAGATGAATGAATCAGAAACATAAGGTCAAGCACCTGCCCATATACATACAATGGATGGATAACATTACCAAGCCCATGGCTTACCCCAAAATTAATAAAATATGTGGATTTAGCCATGCCTCCTCTCATGTTCCCCTTAGAACATGTACTGCAGAAAATATCGGAGTCTTTCCTCATCAAGGACACATTCATCCCATGTGTCTCTCCTATGATCATGCCCTCCATTAAGATAACAGAAATATCAGCCAAGGAGACCATACTCAGTGATAAAATGAGGCAATTACTGAAGGTTTCATGTTATGCAAAGCTATACCAAAAGTCTCCCAAGTACTCACAGCGCAGTTTCCCAAACTGCTGCTTTGAGAAATGATATGGAAAGTTGTTTTCCATCTCATGAATAACAATGTTTTTTCTTGCATATGAGAATGCAAGGTAAGTGGCTGAACATAAATTCTGAACATACATGGAAGGTAACACTTGCCCAAGGCCATATAAAATATGGTTGTCTCCATCACATAGTTTGGCCCAAATTTGCTCATGGAGCAACATAAAAAATCTGCCCCTTTGAAAAGCCCTGTACTGCATTATAATGATAAGAGTATGTAAATCAACAAAGGTACATACAAGAATATTACCATAGGATGGAAGTGAGATGATATATGGATCTATGCATGTGATCCTCTTCCCAAATGACAGTGCTGTGAGCTCATGCAAAAAGGCTCCTGCCCATGCCAATATTTCTTCCTTGACATGCTCCTTGTCAAGAACAACTCTGGTGATGCTGCTGCAAATATGAAGCTTCTCCCAAGAGGGAAATGCCTCCCAATCAATCCCAGCTAAGGCATGATACCCTTGCACTATGAGAGTGCCCTCCTCTACTCCTGCAACACCATCAATCATATGAGAGAAAATCTGCTTGTACTCTCTCCCATCAATGCCAAGCAACTCAAGTGCTTGCTGCCTCCTCATGCTCACATCATATGACTCATGTGATGAAGGTATAATGACTGACATATATGTCATATCAAAAATATGTATCCCTTCTCCTTGCTGCCCAATGATTTAAACATCCTGCCATCTCTCCTCTTCTTTGGTACTCCTCCCATGAGGGCTACCATTCTCCCAAACCAATTCTTGTTTTTTGCATTTCATGAGAGTTTGCAATGCAGCTCCTTGGAGACCTCTTAGGAAAGGCCTCTCTCCCATGACCATGTTGGATCTATGAGGATCCAAATTTGATGGTGGTGATGGCTCCTCTCCATCCATATTCAATAGCATTGCTAATTCCTCCAATGATGTAGCAGTTGTCTCTTCCTCCGATTCACAATTTGTTTCATGATTCTCCATGGAGGTGTCATGACTTACTTAATCCTCCAAAAGTTTACACTCCCACTTCAAAGGCTGAATGAAAATCATCAAAGATGTATGAGGATGAGGGTTCTTCTCCTCCTTGAACCCTTTGCACGGCGTAGTGCAAACATGAGGCCCTAAAGTGGCCATGTGATTTGATCTTGGGACCTCCTCATATGATATTCCACCATCCTTAAGATTATTTGCTGAAATAGAAAGTGGAACTTTACTCATACCTTGGTGGATCTTGGGACCTTCTTGTGTGGCTACAATGGCTTTTCCTCCAATGGCTTCCTCATCCATAGATGTAGAAGGCTGCTCCTCCAAAGCTTTAGCAGTGTTGGTGCAATTCTCCTCCCATGGTGGAATGGTTTTCTCTTCCTTTGTCCTTCCTCCATTAAAGGTTTGGATCAACCTTTGAACAAAGACTGCAAAATAACTCACCCTTGAATGGACCAAGGGTTTGAACCACCAAACAGAGGTTTCCTTTTCCATGTACAACATTTCCATCTCCACTGCTTCTTTCTCTGACGCTGGATGCAACAATAAAGATGCCTCCAGCTTCTTCTCCCAAACTCTAGCTGAAGTAACCCCATCAAATGTAGACAATAGAAACCTATTGCCTCTGATTTATCCTCTTCCACGGGGCCTTCTCTCGTCCATCTGCTGAATAGATTGTGAGAACGTTGTAGCTCTCCTGAATGCTGCAGAATGGGGTTTATAGTCACCCAGGTACTTGCTTAATATCTGGAAATACAAGCATCTCCCATGTTGGTCTTCAAGAGAATAGGAAGTGCATGGACCTTCCTCTTCTCCTCTTTTCTTCTCCTCCTCCTCAGGGAGGCTCTTATTTATTTTAAAAATAGATGAGATCGGTCTCATATTCTTCATCATTCTCCTCTGAAATCGAACTCACGGGCTGTGCCAGTTCGATGCTCCGATACTACTGTAATGTTCCTTTTTTAGAAACATTGTCAGATGACAAGGCAAATCTATTCCAGAGATAGACTGCAGGGGAATTTACTGGATTTGTCACCTTTGAACAAAGGATGAGCTCCAGAGGCTACCTGGCCCACTAACAGACTCTATCTATAGAGTTATTTTCAAGGGACAATATCCCCAAGAGGGAAACACAACAAGATTGGGAATCTCTTAAGATAACCCCAACATTGTAGCTACAACAATAAAAACTACATCAAATGTGAAATAGCAGTGAATCATATACACATGAAATGCCGGAGAATACATTGGCCATCATATTAAGACATAGAAGCACATAAGAATACAAATCCTTGAGGAAATGATCACTCAAGCAAAGCATTGGAAGCCTCAAGAAACCTGTACATGAAAATGTGAAATACACTGCTGCATAAATAAAGCCCTAGGCCATGACTGCGCAGTTATAGAGAGGAACTGCTGCATAAATAATGAAAATACATAGATATAACAATATGGGCTCAAATAAATAATTGGGAGCAAGATCTCAACCCTTGAAAATACATAACATCAATCCTCTCAAAGAATTGGCTGAAATCTATACAAAAATGGCACTTTGTAGAAATGCCGGAGTTGCTGGGAAGCAGCAACTCAAGAACTGGAAATGGATGGAGACGGCTGAAATGGCTGCAAAAAATGAATAATCCTCCTCCCATAGAAATCTGAAATGAAAGGTTGATCCTTTCACCCAAGACTCCTCCTCCAAGTGACTGTCAATCCCTCACAACAAATAACCACCAAGAAGAACGCTGTCTAAGAGAGGGAATGCGCTGCTAGTGATGGAATGTGGTTGGCCTGATGCAAAATATGGGGGGATATGCTCAAGAAACTCCTTTTCTGATCTCCCAATGGATGGAATCTCTCTCCACTGGAAAACTAGCTCCAGATGATGTGTGGAAACCTCCCCAGCAACACCCAACAACACTACACAATATCTGCTGCAGAAACTATGCTAATGTAGATGGCTGAAGCTATGGCCTGAATGTTGAAATATGGAGGATGAGTGAAATCCTTCATGAGCTCCTAAAGAATGAGAGGAAATCCTAAACAGGACTCCCTCGTGCCCGAGGGCACTGCAGCTCTGCTGAACAACAAGAGGCAGCAATTTTTCTGAATAGACAAATAATCGAATGATCCCAGGTAATCTCAATGGCTGCCTTGACCCTATTTTAAAAAATGAGCCTTCCCTCCATGGGCCCTAATTAGAATTATGGTTTCCTCCCTCTAGAATCTTCCCTCCTATGTTGTCCCACATAGTGCTTTCCAACTCATGCCAACGCAGTTTGACTTGGTCAACCTTGGCCAAACCTTTATGCAAAAACCTCCTTTCACACATGGAGGTGTGAAATCCAGCTCCAACATGATCCTATTTCATACTTAAAGGATTTTTATTCTCTAATCATGCAAATAATGGGTCCCCTACCCATTTTATTCATCTCCTTAACAAAAATTAATGTTCCATAAAATTTGGAACATTACATTGAATAAAATGGGAGAGTCACACTTCAAATGTCTCTCCCCATCCAATGAGGGGAAGGGTTGGTTTTGGTTAGATGTTAAAAACTATATTTTCAAATTAGAATGGTAAAACCTTTATTTGAAGGTCAAGAATTATATTATTGGGGTCCTTAAAGTTGGGAACTAGGTTGCAAGACACTTTTCTGCACTCTATAAATCTATAGCTTTCCAACACTAGTTAGTTTTCATTAAATAGAGTTTGTATGTAAAATTTATGCCTCAAGAAAGATAATCGTTCAATTGTTCCCTAAAAGTTCAAGTGGTAATGATATCAACACACTAATTCACACATGATGAGCTAGTAAGATATGAGAATAAACAAGGACTTGTAGAATCATCACGATTATTCCCAAAGAGTTCTTAATCCTAAATCTGATTTAAGCTATTAAAAACCTAACCAAAAGAGGGAAAAGGAGTTCACTTTTTAGCTATCATTGTTGTTCCCTAATATGAGCATTGGGTAGGATCTATTAATGAAGGTAAAATAAGGTTTGTGAGGTTGGAAACTAAAATAGTTAATATTTCCATAAGCATAGTCATACTCATTGCTCCTCTTGAGAAAAAGGTCAACACCTTTTCGAAGCAATCTAAATATCATGAGAGCTTAAACCATCGTGAGGATTCAATGAAAGATAAGGAAGAACCAAATATATAAATTTAAGGCAAAAGAGAAGGTTGAATCAAGCTCCATAAAGATGAAGTAGAAGTAGATAACTTGAATCATTGATTGCAACAACTATAAGTCTATTTTAATGTGTATAATGCATAGGAGGAACATAGAATAGCTTTCTCCATAATCAAGCTAGAAGGCTATACATAAAATTGGTACAAAAGTTTCACCAAGGCCCTTAGTTGAAGGAAGACCCACTAGTCCTACCAGTGACATAAAAATACAAATTACCATGTCCAAACCTAAGAGAATAAATAAGGAATGTGTTAAATTTACTTTTGGTGAGGGGAGGGGAGGGGAGTTGGAGAGTTTGGGTTTGGGTTGACCAAGAGGAATCAACTTGGGTGAAATAAACTTGCAACACATCCATGAGGTGTAGACAAATTGGTTCATGTGGAGTTTAGTCCCCATCAACTTCTAGGTTCAAATATCTTGGGAAGGGATTGAGGGTAGGAGCCAACTGCGGGGAATAAAAACTATCCCAAGATATGTTTAAGCTTAATTGAGCCTGAAAAAATCTTGATGACAACATATCACAGTTGAACATATCATTCTTCTATTCAGTATTGGGGTTGACACTCACCCAATTGATTAAAAAAAAAAACCCAACATCTCAAAGAAAAGTAGATAACCTTAGTTACCCATAGTCAACCGTGGTCAACCTTAGTCAACATAATCAACCATAGTCAACCATGGTCAACGATAGTCAACCTTGAACAACCTTTGATCTACCCACTCCTCATGGCCAACCATGGGAAACTATGGTTAGAATGGTCAAACATGGTCAACCAAGGTTTGTATGGTTGAACATGGTCAACTATGGCCATCCATTAACATGGGAAACCACAATCTATCATGGAAACTATGGTCAACCATGGCCAAAATTGTCAAACCATGTTCACCATGGTAAACATGGTCATCATGGTCATCATGCCCAATTAGAGTCAATGGTGTTCAACCATTGTCAACCACGATAATAAATGAACAACCATGGTCAATTGTGGTCAACCATTGTCAATCATAACCTACCATAGTAAATTATAGTTTGATGTGTACAAGCATGACCATCTACAATCAATTATATATTGACCATAGTAAACCCTCTTCAACCATATCTTGAATAGATTTATCCATAATCAACCATTGTTTATTAATCTTCCCTATGTACACCTACCATCAACTAGCACAACGACATTAGTAAATGTGGTTGATATACATCGATCGACAACATTTTCCACTTTTTATACACCATTCAATGCATGAAAATGACATTGATCGACGTATATCAACCACATTTATTAATGTGGTTGTGCTAGTTATTGTGTTGTGGAAGAAGTCCAACAAGGAAAAATTTATGGAAGTTTATATGAAAGCATAAAAACTTTGGCAATATTTTTTTGTCAAATTTCTAATGATTTTATATAGTCTCTATAAAATTTTGGCAATTTGAAAGTTAAAATAATTTTATTATATAAAACCTAGACATATCATTTTTATAAAAAATGAAAATTTATGAATATTCTTTTGGGAAAAATCATAGAAAATTATCCCATCTATGAAATTTAGCCCCTAAAATTTTCCCAAATCCAATGTGTATGTCTCGCCACAAAATCATTCACTACCTTTTTCTAGAAAAACTTATTTTAAGAAGTTCTCTCACTCTCATTCCCCCAAACACACATATATATATGAACTTTTAGCGATGATAAGTGAAGTTTTCCTTATATATATATATATATATATATATATATATATATATATATATATATATACTTTTTTAAACAACGATAGATGAAAAAATCAACTTTTTAAAACAATGACGGGTGAAATTTTTCCAAGTACATGTTTACAATTATTTTAATTTCTCCTCTAAAGTCATAAAGTCACTCATATATAGGAAATATCATTATTTATTTTAATTTCCTACATAATAGTGATCAATAATCATTATTTTGGAAATGGGAGAAATTTTTGTTATAATAAACCAATTTTTTATTAAAATACTTAATTCCATGTAGACATAACAAATGATTATAAACTGCTTAAAATTCTATTTCTTGGTATGCTCACTAACATATTTGACCTATCAATTCTTCTTGTCCTTAAAACCTATTTCAACTGGAGATATGTATGTGAATATAGTTTCATCTCAAATTGGAATAAGATGAATATGTATCAAATGAATAAGTTACACGTAAATTAGTGACAGTTGGTCAAGGATAGAGAACAAAAATAACTCTATCATACATGTTCCACAACATGTTTGGTACATCAAATCATGAAATTTTAAAAACTAATTTCTATTGAAATACATTAATGAATCTAATTTCATCTCTAATTCTATGCATTTCAATCCACCAACAAACAAATAAGTTACACCTAAAATATTAATTGCTGGTCTAAGTGGGAATTTTGAAAACAACTTTGTTATGCAAATTGTTCCTAAGCATATTTGACATGGTAACTCATGGAATTTTAAAAAATTGTTTCTACTAGAGATAGCCACATGAATATACTTTATTGTATCCTTGGAATCACTTTAATCAAACATCATATAAATAAGTTATTAGAAAAACACTACTAGGTAGTATAGTTGGCCAACGCTATTCAATAGGTAAAAAAATTGAATTTCTTTGTTTTCCTCTCTTTAGGCCATCTTATTTAACACTATTTGTGAATTTTTTTCATATGCATTGGATGAATAAATTATTATCACCATTCTCCTCCCAAGATATAATGTTTTGTTATAGGAAAATGCTATTGTGTAGGTCCTGAGAGGACCAAGAAGGTCAATCCATATATAAGTGATTCTTAAAGACATAATTTCACTCAGAGGGAATAATTTCATAGAAATTTAAAGTGGGATATTTTTTAGTCCTTACAGAAACGATGAATCTAAGCTCAAATTCCTAGAAGCTTGGCCCAATAATATCTGAGTTAAAAGCAAAGATTTTTTTTTCATCAAAGTCAGAAATAGAACAAAAATAAGAGGTAGAACTACATAGGTACATTCAAATAAGAGAAAGACACAGGTGCTACAACTAAGTATGGATATCAATTGCAACTCCCTATTTCCAGGTAATGCAGCTCCTAGTTGCTAGTTGTTTTTCCCTAATTTCAGGTGTTGTAACTCCTTGTTGTTAGGTGTTACAACTCCCTATTGTTGGTTGTTGTGGCTCATTGTTATCACTGGAAAATAGAACAAGCAAAAGATATCATGAAATGTCAAGAAAAAGGATTTATAGTGTGGAAAAACATTAAAGAATATGAAAATTTAACTTTCTCTAAGGTCAAAAGGAAAATTTATCAAATTGTGCATAGAAGACACTGGCACAATGCGCTCCACGTGCCCTTTTCTTTGATAGCAGCACAAGTCTCCACGACTTTCCCTCAATAAGTCGTGTGGTCCTGGGTATGGTGGAAGGTCATTATCCGGGACCACTTTGCACACTTCAGGAAGAAGATTCTCCACTTGATGCCCCCCAAGGACAGTTGCCTAGAGCCACCTTGAGACCTCAAGTGAGAACACAATGGAATCAACCACCACTCTTGGGTCACTGTTCACAATTGTACCAAGAGAGGGAAGAAGATTTGAATTTTTCCTATAAAAGACCACCATGAGAAGAACAATTCAGAACACATCGTTATGTTGGCCAAATTTCCCATGCGAAAACCAACAATGTGTTGTCCAAGCAGCAAAGGAGTAAAGGGATTCATGTGTTGGCCATCCGACATATTAATCCCACATGAGAAATGCATCAGTTTCCCGTTATCCGATCACTCATTCGAGAATAAGAGAGATGCTTACAACATCTTGAGGGAAGAGCCCTCCTTACTTTGAGTATTAGAGCTCCATAGCTCTAAGGACTCATTGTGAGTGTTTTAGCATTCTACCTCTTTTTTACCAGCATCGGCTAATAAAAGGGGATTTATTCTCCGTTGCTATTGTTAGTTCGTTTACTTGATGTTGAGTTTGTGTTTTATGTGTATTTGTTGTTTCTTGTTTCCTACTCTTTTTGTAGTATGCTATGTTTTATAACTAGTTTTTCTGCATTTTATGATGCTTCAATAACCATCTAACAACCTATTCTTTCCCTGTGACATTGCTTGTATGCTAGAAATCACTCCTACCAAACACCGGTGTTTTTGTACATCCATGTACCAAACACACCAATATAGGATTGGCAACTCCACTTATTTTTCCTCTTAAGCTAAGTGGTTGGGGTTTTGTAGAACCTATTTTCTGCTTAGGATTGCTATTGGACTAGCTCTCCTCTTCCTCAACTTCTCTCATTCACCCTCTGTGAAGCGATTTAATTCAAGAGAAGATAAATTTCCGTGCACAGGAAAACCACTCGCGTTCAACTCAGACAGACGCGCACGTTCAACTCAGATAGACGCGCAGATTCGCGCGCTTGTGTAGAAATTACCTGCGCGGAAAATAGTGAGCCATTTTTTCACGAATTTTCTCCATTTTTTGCAAGTGTAAAGTGACTGGCAGCCCAAAATAAATTTTCCAGCACTTTTTTATGGTGTTCCTTGACTATTAGGACATGTTTTTAGCTAAAAGTTAGCTTGATTATTTCATAGTTCTAACTTTTAGTTTATTATCACAAATTCACATAGTTTAATTAGGAGGCAAGTAAGTGGTTAAAATACACCCATGCTATCTGAATGAACTTATTAGTGATAATAGACACCAAACACATAGGTAATTAGTAAGAAGTAAGTGGCCCATATTCACGCATGCTTAGCTAGCTTCCATTTTTTTTTCCAATTTTTGCATTAAGTTTAGTTTGAATTTTGCATTAGGATTCGGGACTAGGATCAAATTATCTAAGAAAGCAAGTAATCTCTACTACCCTTGCACCTCTTGGTGACCTTGGGCATGCATATGAACACTCTCTTTTGATATTTTTCCATCTCCCTATAGCGCAACATTTAGTCTAAATAGACAAAATTGTAAGCGGCTCATTATCCGCGCATCATTTACTTTTTGAAAGGAACAATCAAACATAGTTTAATTAGGAGGGAGTGTAAAGTATCATTGCATATCCACATCCTATAAACATTGTGATTTTACACTTTATCACACACATTGGCACACCTTAAGAAAAGTAAGACTCCTTAAAACTAACCATTAATTGAACTCATTAAAATCTCCCCACAGGGGCCACAAGACAATTAATAGTTCAAGTTAGGTCCATTGGGATTTGGCATCCAATAAGCCACCATGGTCAGTTCAAATTCTTAAAACATAGAAGTTGACTCTTTAGGGGGATTTAAACTCATCTATCCACCCACGGAAAAGAATTCTCGAGCACCATAGAGATCAGATTCACAAGGGGTTAAGCTTAGGCCTAGTGCGTGCGATACTATTTGGGACTACCTAACCCAACTAGGGCTCGGTAATGGTAGTTGAATACCAAGAAGCTCAAGACTCGAATGCTCACGTGGGATGACAGTACTCTAGTGGCCAAATCTAAGGCATCCTTCCCTATAGGTGACAGTGCAGGGAACACTATATCCTCTTTCCATTACCTTGGTTGATTCTTCGACTGCTGGAAGTCATTGCCAATTCTTTCACAACGTTGACCCCAGTACCCACCAGAAGATATCTTCGCAAGGCCCAGTTACAATTGAGAGTGTGAGGATGATTAGGTATTCTAGGATTTTTTTAGTATCATATGCGAAACAATTAAAACCATCTTTTTAATTGACTGATCACATAGGATTAATCTAAAAGAAAAATTAACCTCTTATTCTTTTGCTTTGTTTTATGTATGTGATCGCGGATTTCTTTGATAATAATCTATCTCCTCTCAGAAAAACTAAAAAAATTGGCAAAATCAAACTGATTCGACACCATAACGGACCCAACGTGACCTCATTGATCTAGAATTTTTTTGGACCTCCCCCCATTAGAGGGAGGAGTGCCAGGTATTTCTCCATTCAGGCGTCAAAGATAGCACACAACCACCCTTATTGGTTCATCCTTTATTGGGGAATATTTAGTTGGGAACCCCCAAGGGTCACCAAATGCCACACCTGTGGAAACCCCCTCAGGATCACCACACACCACTCCTCCCATAACCCCCAGAGGGAAGAAGAGCGATACCCATTCAAAGAGCTAACAAAACACATAGTTGGGTACGTCACAGTACACCCCCCACACACAACCAGATTCCTGTGTTTTCACAGTATACAATGGCACTCAATACTCAGTTACCTTTCCTAGCATCTTTAAACCTACCAGATCTATCAAAGTTAACAAATGATCCCATTGCACACAATCCCATTTCCCCCCCCATGCCCACGAAGCTCCCTTCGGACATTCCAAAATTCAAAGAGAATCAAGCAGAAGACCCTGGAAATCATGTAATGAATTTCCACCTATGGCGTTCATCGAACATTATTATTGATGATAGTATTCGATTAAGACTATTTCAGCGCACCTTAACTGGATCAGCCGCAAAATGGTATGTGGAGCAGCCTTCTGCTTCACATGGAACCTTTAGCATCCTCTTCACTACATTCCTTGCGTACTTTCAGTTACCCATCCACCACGATTCAGGAATGGAGTTACTGAATCATTTTAGGCAAACGCCAATTGTCCATATCTCATACCATCTCCATGAATGGCAACGATGTCGAAGTTTGTGTAAAGCCAAACTCGATGATCGACTTCTGTTGGACCTATTCCTGAAAACTCTCACATCAGATATTTCAAAGGACATGGAAACTCAAGTACCTACTTCCAAATAGAATTCCATTAGCAAAGCCTAGCAACTCGAGCTGATATAAACTCAATCAGGATATATCTAAACATCCTGCCTAACGCCCCGTGCTTGCAAACTTACAAAGAATTTCCAAGCGCGTTGAACACTGCAGACAGATTGATAGGGTCATAATATCCCGTTACCCTAGTTACGCATATGATCCTAACCAGAACATCCCGCAACCATGCTACCATCAGAGTCGTCATGCACCTCTGCATAACATGACCAATAGGGCGTCGTCGTACCATCATCAGCAGGGAGGATCATACCCTCTCGCACAGGGGACCCAACACACAGTTAGGAATGCTGACAGAAGAGCTCCCCCCCAACAACCATACACCAACCAAGTGTTAGCACTGCAATTTTTTCAAATATTTTCAAAGTCTGGTCATCATTCTCCAAGGAATCAATTTTCCTTTTCAGTTCAGTTGTAAGATGAAAGTGTTGCTGTCAAAGTGTAGTGGTAAGAAAATTTCAATTCTACCTTCATTCATTTCATTTTCCCTCTTTTACCTTTGTTTTTTCCAAAAAAATCCAGAGTCCAGCATTTCATTTCTTTCAAAACCCATTTTTAACTATCAAAATTCAATTTTTGTAGTTAAAAAGTAGCTTTGCACACCCACTAATAGCCATATCATATTATACCTTTTTTACCTTACCTTATATCACATATTCAAACCTTATACATGTAACCATTTCCGAATCCTACAAACTTTTTGATATTTGATATTGCTAGGACCCATCATTTATTTTTGATCCATTTCATCACATTCGAAATGTTTTAGAAAAATCCTTTATATTATGATTCAGAAGAATTTTACCATATTCATTGACTTAACGAATTTTTCACTTATCCACTTTTAAAATATGTTTAATGAGCCCCACATACCTTTTCGCATTGCATTTTCGCAAAGTTCACTTACTGCATTCACTTCCACTTCCTCATTTCCTCGATTGCGATATTAAGTGGGACCCTTTCTTGCCACGTCATCATCGCTAATCGAATATTGCAACAAACCTCACCACATTCATTTGCCTCTCCACAAATATTCTGATGTGATACTAAAGGGACCCACTTTTCCCTGCCACGTCACCCTTTCCCCATCGTACATCACAAGCTTTGGAGGATAGGCACTCGAGATCATGTTATAAACGCCGAAGTGCAATGTGCGATATTGGTTGGACCCAATCGCATATCGCAATTCACAAGCTCAGGAGAATAGGCGCTCAGGAATCCGTTATAAATGCCAAAATGTGATTGCGATATCCACCGATCGTTACACCTCGTGATCTTCACTACCCTTTGATCCATGGTTCTCATGCCTTTTCGGCCCCCCTTCTCCATTATGCTTTTAACACTATGGGGGGGGTGGGGGGGTCAGAATATCTATTTTCTCTATCGCTCCTCTTGCTATGTGTCCTCCTCTCCATATTTCGCACCCACCTCTGTCCAAACCTCCTTGCCACGTCATCACCCCCATCGCAAATCACATTCCCTCCCGCTTATGTCTTATGCTTAAACGTTTCTAACCCCGATCTGCGATTGCGATATATGTATAAAAGGTTTTCTCCTCCCACTCATCATTTATATAATAATCTCTCTCGCTAATAAAATGAAACCCCGTTATCTCTTTCAATCCGCCTCCATAACCTATTTAACCTCCATATTTCCTGCTCCTCTTTTATTTCTCCCGCTGGCCCACAATTCAACGTGTCTCCTTCTCATATCTTTCACATGTCTGATCCTTTTGTTTGGAACCTATCTATATTGGTTTTTCCACTCCAACACTATTTCCATGTTTAATTCAAGACCCTATCGCGACAAACAAGAAACCAAAGGAAAGGAACAACGACAGAGTTTCTCTGAGACATATTTCTACCATTACTCTTAGCACTAGCACGTTTCCACAAGGAATCATGAAACATTCAAAGAACAGTCACATGTCACTTTCACTGCTGTTTACATTTTTTATGGAGTTGGTTGCACCAGAATAGAAGAGGAGTCTTCCCATAGACTGCCACATCATACAACCACTTCAAATTGTTAGCCTTGATGATGTTTATTTTGATTATGTCATAGCACCTTGTATTAAAGTTTTAGGATAAACCTCATCTCTTGCACGATATCGTAATAACTTTTGGGAACAGGTTTACTCCTTTTGTGGAGATGACAATCGTGGTTTTAGAATCTTGGCTCATATGATCAGTACTCTTTTCAGTGAATAAAATTGAAAGAAACATCTGAGGACTTATTATCAATCTAGTGTGTGTATTGTTAATTTTCACTTGTGTTTCCAAATCATATTATCTTTAGTGGTAGTTTGCAATCCCTCATGTTCTTATGTGTTTTTATCAGTCGCTTGACATGTTCATGTGTTCTATAAATTTTTATTAGTTTCACACAGTGAGATTTCTTAATGAAATATACATGATGATAGTGTAAAGAGCATCACTTATAGCAATTATCTTCCATGATATTTCAGTGAGAATATTGTAAGTCTAGAAATAGCTTTCTCTTGTTGAAATATTAACAAATTGCTACTTGTGTTATTTTCTACCAAAATCAATGGATTTCTACCTTGTAGACCCACTGTTTCTTCTTCCATTTCACATTCTCTTCCCCTCATAGGCTACAAACTCACTCTTTTTCTACCACATCAAACCCAATACCCTCATTAGTAGAAGAGTGGATTTGACTAAAATCTCTTTTCAATGAATATGATTTTAAACCACTTACCAATCTTATAAACCAAATCATTAAATTTCCTTAGATTTTAGGATGTGTCTGGTCAGGTGCTTGAAGCAGTCCAAGTGTTGATTCCAATGCTAACATATTTTGGTGCGTCTGCCAGGAGATGAAGGCCTTGAAACGAATTATTCTCTCGAGTCTCTTGTTTTGAATTGTTGATAATAAATTCTTGATGGTGAACAAGAATTGATGACTTGAAGAAGACTGCAAATTATTTCACCTGGCGACTCCACAAAGAGGAAGAGGGGTTTCAAGACCTCCTTCTACAAGGAGGAATCAGAGATCTACCATGACTCCAGTTGCTGACCTAGAGAAGATAATTAAAGATGCAAAAGGAAAACAGAGATCGGTTGAGGCCACATCTCAGTCAGAAAAGAAGGCACACAAAATGTATGTTCCAAAGCAAAAGGTACCTTTATCTACTTTAGAATCAAAAGAAGTTTTAGTTTCAAAAGATTCTTCTGAAAAATATCAAGTTGAAACTGCTTCCCTAGAAAATAATGTAGATGTTGTTTACCTAAGCTCAGCAAAAAAAAATTCTCACTCATCACCTAGTAAATCTGAGATAATTATTGTTCTAGTCAAAGAGGAAAAAACAGAGTTTTTAAGTATTAATAAAGAAACAGAAGAGTTTGTGTTGACATAAGGAGAGTTAGAGCAAGTATTGGGTATTGCACCTTTTCTTGATATGTTTTGACTAAAGAATACTTTAAGGCTATTTTAAATTTCCTTCAAACTCATCCTAAATTCTAGTCTCTTATTACCCCTCAACAAGATTATTTTCCTTTGTCTCAAAATCTAGCTGATGGTTCATCCTCTTCTCATCAACCAGAAGGGAATGTTTCTGAAGGCCTCACTTTTAACTTATCTAACCTCCTAGCTCAAAAAAATAAAGTTGAATTTACCTCATCTCCTCAAGAGACAACATTTGAATCTAATTCTTCTGTAGAAGGTGCAGACAAAACCTCCTATGTTCATCTCTTTGAAAATCCACTATTTTCAGCCCCAAAACTTGAATAATTAGCCCGAGAATTCCAATTTTCTGCTATCTTAAGTCAGATTCAAATTCCACAGGTTGTAATTCCTAGTTCCCAAACAACTACATCAACCAGTCATCTATCAATTGTACATCAGCAATCCATGGCTCAGCTTCATTTCAAGATGATAGAAATGATGTGCACCATTTGTTCTCCTCAACCCAGATCCACTTCCTCAAGGATATTACTTGAATTATATTCCAAAATACATTGGAGAGCGAGAAGGATTTTCCACTGAGGAACACTTGTTGGAAATATGATGCAGAGTGTTGTCCTTGATGGCAACCCACTGAATGAAGATGAAGACATGCGACTGTTGACATGTGTTGTCCTTAATGGCAATACATATGATGAAGTTATTCTTGACTTGATGGGCTTGGTAAATGATGTAAATCTGATGTGATATGATGCTTGTTGATATTATGATGTTGAGTGTTGTCCCTAAGAGGCAACCTACTTGATAAAGATGATGGCAACTTACTTGATGAAGTTGTGCTTGCTAGAATATGTTCTTGATGAAGAAAATATGATGTATTTACAGTGTGTACAAAAGGCAATGAAGAAAGGAATTCAGAATGTGCTCAAAGTATGATGAAAAGAGTATGTCTCTATGAATACGCGGATCTGTCTAAGGAAAGTCGCGTATGCACGCGGAAAAGAACGTTCCAAGTCGCGTATGGGTAAAAGCGCTCAAAAAGTACAAATCCAGGGGCCCGTGGTATTGAAGACTCATGGTATTGAAAAAGGGGCCCGTGGTATTGGTTTGGCTCATGGTATTGAAAAAGGGGCCCGTGGTATTGAAAAAGGATAAACCTATATAAGGAGGAGAAATTCATTGTGCAAATGGTGTGTGTGGGAGCAAGATGTCTGAGCTTGAATGAATATTTAAATGAAATACTTCTGTATGAAGGGTCCATTCGTATGGAAAGGGTAAAGGTTTGATAATAGATCCGAACTATGATGAAGAAATGATGAAGCGGAATATCTAGACTGAATGTATTTGTATCTCGCTAGATATGTTTATGGAAGGCTTAGATCTCGAGATGAGGCGAACATCTGTCTGAAGCAAAAGGGTAGATCTGAACTGAATATCTGATCTGATGAAGTATGCTGCTCTGTAATGATTGAAGATCTATACGCTACTTCGTCGCGGAGGAAGCGCGTATATACGCGGCTTCAGCGAAGAGAAAGCGCGTATGCGCAATAAAATATACACTGAGGTATACGCTGGTTTGTGTGGACGGAAGCGCGTATATACGCGATATCAGTGAAGTAAAAGCGCGTATGCAAACTAGGGTTTGCTGAAGCAAGGGGTATGAAATATCTAATCTGTTCTGCTGTGTTTCTGCTATCTGATCTGTGTTGATATGTATCTGTTGATGATGTATGTTTGTGCTTAAAAGTATGGAAAGGGTTCGGTCTGGAAATATGATGAATTGTGGCCGGCAAGTTGTGTTCTATTGAAGTGGTTGGATCCAGTGTGAAAATTGATGAAACGTGGTCCAAGGTGGTGCTGAGGGTTGTAGCCTTCAGTCAGGGGGTTGTAGCTCCCTTCCAGGTGAGGCTGGTAAACGAGATCACGGGGTCGTAGCTCCCTTCCAGGAGAGGCTGGTAAACGAGTCAGGGGGTTGGAGCTCCCTTCCAGGAGAGGCTGGTAAATGAGCGCAGGTGGGTGCCTGCGTGCTGGTAGAGTCCGCACTAGCACATATGTTGTAAGATGTTTTCTCTATAATAAAATATTGAAGGCTGAGCAACTGCAGCGGTGGTTTTCTCCCGACTTGGGTTTCCACCTAAAAATCCTGGTGTTCATGTGTGATGCTTTGTGTGATGGCTTATTCTGTTCTTACTGCACATGTTTACTGTTTATAGAACATCTAATAAATGAATGATGGAATTATGTAAGTGAAGAACTAATGGCATAATTAGATCTCTGGGTATACGCAAGTTTCATGAAGGATATCCGCGTGTATACGCGATTTGGCTTCAGCAAAGTAGCGTATGGGTTTTAGAGCATGAAAAAGTAAAAAGTTTGAATATGCTGTAAATACTGATTCACCCCCCCCCTCTCAGTATTTTTCCCAACAACACTTAGCTTCTTTCTATAGTTATGCTGACAACCAAAACATTGAGCATGAAGATGTCTAGTCAAGACTCTTCGTTCAAAGTATGGATGGAGAAGCTCGTAAATGGTTTAGAAGTTTGCCACCAAACTCAATAATAGGAATTGATGAATTAGAGGAAGTATTTGTGAAGCAATGGGGTGATAGGAAAGACTATTTGTACTACCTTATAGAATTTGGAACTCTAAAAATGAAGGTAGATGAGTCATTGGCTGATTTTACAAAGAGGTTTAATAAGATTTATCAGAAAATTCCTGAAGATTAAGCCTACTAAGACTACAGCTATGATCAATTTTGCAAATTCTCTAGATTCTGAGTTTGCTTTATGGTTGAGAGATGAGAAAGCACAAACATTGATGGATATGCAAGAGGCTACAATTGGAGTGCAGTCTAATCTTATGGAATCTAATAAATTGAAAATGGAGGAAGAGAAAGTAGCAAAAGACAAAAGGAAAATGAAAGAAGAAAAACCTTCTTCCTATAAATCTCTTACAATAGAAGAAAAGATTGATAAAATGTCCAATTTGATCAAGGAACTTTCTTCTCAGATGACAAAATTAGAGTTTGAAAACAAACCTACTGCTAGAGCCAATAAAAACGAGGCCAATAGAAATCAGGCTCCCTTCAGGAGGCCTTTTCAACCTCAACAAATCCTACAACGCCCAAGGAGGAATGTTGATGATCAAAATGTTCAGCCTCCTTTGAATAATTTTTCTGAAGAAGAACAACAAGAAAATGAAGAAATAAACCTTGTGGGAGAAACCTCACAGTCAACATGTTTGACTTTGCAAGAATATGAAGACTAGTCAAGGATTTATTTGTTTTCGAATGATGAGAATTCCCAAATTTATGCACAAAATGATTAAAAACAACAAGAAGTTCAAAATAGAAATTATCCTTTGAGGTCCTAAGGTCCTGTTCAGCAACCTCAAAAAAATCAGATTCAGATAAACAAACTGTTAAACAGAAGACCAAGGTAAATGAGGTTCATCCACCTCAAAATTCTACCCCAATCGTCAAAATAACTGCAGAAAATAAGGAATTAGTTCCAATTTATTTCAGTTTCAAATCTGAATTGAATAAAATCAAAATTGCAGTCCCACTTCTAAAATTGTTGAAAAATCCAGCTTATAAAGAGTCTTTTAAAAGTCTTCTATAGCCACCCCTCGCTCCTGATTCATTCAACCTTGAGGATGAGCATCCCACTATTTATCTAGGCTGTCATGTCCAAGACCAAAATGATGACAACTCACCACCTTTCTACCTATCACTCAATATACATGACAAATTGTTGCACAATTGTTTACTAGATTTCAGAGCTTCTCATAATCTTATGCCAAAGAAGGTCATGGATGAATTAGGATTAGAGATCACCAAGCAATACCATGACCTATACACCTTTTATTCCAAAAAATTCAAGTGTCTAGGAGTGATCAAGGACTTGGTTGTTTCCCTTACCCAGCTGCCTATGAAGAGCTTACTGATGGACATCATAGTTGTAGACATACCTTCTAGATTCGAGATGTTGCTTTCTAGTTCTTGGTCTAAAAAATTGGGAGGCACTCTTCAGATGGACATGTCATATGCCGCAATCTCAGTGTTTGGAGGGGAATTCATCAAGCTGTATAGGGAAACCTAAATGGCCTACATAATTATTGATCAACATAATCCTTCAAACCATCCCATATATGTTGAAGAAAAGGAATTGGGGTCATCAATACTATACCTTGTTGCTGATGATAACAATTTCCAGCCCGGAATAACTGAAAAACAACACTTTCAAGGTACAAATGAGCAACATTTAGAGGAAGGAAAGATCTGGAAATTGTACTTTGATGGAGCCTCATCAAGAGAAGTATTAGGAGTTAGTGTAGTCCTCTTTTCTCTCACTCAACAAAGGGTAACTATATCATATAAAATGCAATTTTCTACCACTAAAAACACTACTGAATATGAGGCGCTTTTGTTGGGTATGAAGGCAATGAAAGATTTGGGAGAAGAGAAACTAATTGCTTTTTTTGATTCAGAGTTGGTGATAAAGCAAGTGAGACACAACTACCAAGTGAAAAATTCTAAGTTGAAAAATTATAGGAATGAAGTCTGGGACTTGATTGAGCATTATTTTTCAGCATTTAATATAAATTTTGTCACTAGAGAGGAAAATCAAATGGCTAATTCACTAGCTATTGCCTCTAGTAATTTCAAATTTCCTCTAGATGTCAAGGCAGCCTATGATGTTCAAATAAAAAACAGACCTTCAATTCCTGATAACATAAAATACTGGAAAGTATTTGAGGATGACAAGGAAATTCAGAAATTTTTAGAGTGTGTTGAAGAGCTTGTAGATATACAAATTGATGATGAGCGGGACATTGTTGAAAATAAAAATAGCAAGTATTTTAAGAAAACCATGGCTAGGAATAGCATTATAGATCTGAAAACTAATTATATTCCTAAAGGCTTTGTCCCTTTTGAAAGATTGTTCGATATTAATGATGTTTTTCTCAAGCTTGAAAGTAAAGTTGATGGAGAGAGTACTATATAATATAACATTGGCACAGAAGATCAACCAGAATTAGTCAAAGTGTCCAAATTCCTTTCTCTTGAAACGGGAACAAAATATATCAAGTTGCTGAAAGAATTTTCTCATATTTTTGCATGGTCTTATAGTGAGCTGAAAACTTATGATAAAATCATAATGGAGCACAAGGTTCCTTTGAAAACAGATGCAAAGCCTGTAGCACAAAAAATGAGACATATCAATCCCATGTTTCTCGCAATCATTGAGAAAGAAATCAGAAAATTATGGGAAGGAAAGATAATTATGCCTTTGATATTTTCTAACTAGGTAGCTAATAGTCCCGGTTTGGAAAAATAATGGAGAGATAAGAATTTGTGTCGATTTTCGCAACCTGAACCAGTGTTCATTAAAAGATAACTATCCACTGCCCAAGATGGATTATATTTTGCAGAAAGTTGTAGGATCCAAAA
Source organism: Pinus albicaulis (assembly GCA_034641835.2). Classification (NCBI taxonomy): domain Eukaryota; kingdom Viridiplantae; phylum Streptophyta; class Pinopsida; order Pinales; family Pinaceae; genus Pinus; species Pinus albicaulis. The sequence continues at coordinate 352,858,722 of CM076578.1, read as the reverse complement.
TATTTTCAATGATTGATGGCTTTTTAGGCTATAATCAGATTTCAATTGACAGGCAAGACAGAGAAAAGACAAAATTTACCACACCCTGGGGTACATTCATGTACAAAAAAATGCCATTTGGTGAGATGAATGCAGGTGCAACTTTTCAGCAGGCAATGGATATTTCCTTTGTGGGAGAAAAAGATAGATTTGTAGTCATCTATTTGGATGACATCACAGTCTATTAAAAATCTAATGAAGACCACTTGAAACATTTGAAACAAGTTTTTGACAAATGAAAAATGTTTGGTTTGTCCTTGAACCCAAAAAATTCATCCTTTGTTGTCCAAGAAGGGAAATTATTGGGACATATTGTAACAGAAAGTTTCATCTGTATTGATCCGGGAAGAGTAGAAGCTACTAAGAAGATTGGTTTGCCAAGGAATAAAAAGGAATTGCAATAATTTTTAGGGAAATCAATTTTCTTAGGCGCTTTGTTCCAAACTTTGCAGATCTGATCAAACACATAAATGTCTTGCTAAAAAAAGATGCAAAATTTAAATGGAAAGATGAAGCAAATAATTATTTTTCAGCAATCAATTTTTCCTTGATTGAAGCTCCAGTTTTGATTAGTCTTGATTTTGAAAAATGTTTTCTGATTTTTTCATATGCTTCAGAAGAGACAATTGTAGTTGTCTTGTTACAGAAGAACAAAGAAGGTTTAGAGTAGCCTATCTCATTTTTCAGTCGTGCTTTGAGAGATGCCCAATTAAAATACAACCTGACTGAAAAACAAGCATATGCACTAGTTAAGGGTTTGAAGTATTTTCAAGTTTATGTGCTACATTAAAAAATTGTTGCTTTTGTGCCAAATATTATTGTTAAAGATGTATTTCTGCAACTAGATACAGATGGCAGGAGAGGACGATGGTTGACCAAAATTATAGAATTTGATATTGAGATCAGACCAACTAAATTGATAAAAGGTCAAGGCTCGGCTCGCTTGATGGCATAATTTAAATGCAAGGCTTTAAATCTGAATGTAGAGGAAACTGAAGGAGAAGATGGAGAAGGTATTTCTAATTATCCTGAAATACTTCATTCAGATTGGTACAAGGATATAATATAAATTTTGTTAAGTTTCAACTGTCCCCCTGAAATGGAGAAGTAAAAAATGAGAGCTTTCAGATTGAGAGCTGTGAAGTATTGCATTTTAGAAGACCAGCTTTACTAGAAAGACCCTGTTGGATTCTTATTAAGATGTGTAGATGAAGATGAATCCCAAAAGATTATGACAAAGATACATGCAGGATTGTGTGGATGGAATTTGTATTGGAAATTCACTGCAAACAAAATCTTAAGAGCTGGCTATTATTGGCCAACTCTTTTCCTTGATGTTTTTGCGAAAGTCAGGAGTTGTCTCGAATGTCAGAAATTTTCTGGTGAAGAAAAATTGCTACCATTACCTCTTATTCCTATTTTAGCGGATGTTCTTTTCCAGCAGTGGGGGTTAGACTTCATCGTTGAAATTCATCCACCTTCATCAGGACAACATAGATGGATTCTCACAGCTACAGACTATTTTACTAAATGGATTGCAGCTGTACCAACCAGAAATGCTACTAATATGATAATTATCATTTTTTTGTTGGAAAATATTATGTCTAGATTTGGTTGTCCACAGAAATTAGTAACTGATAATGCAATGGCCTTTAAGTCTACTAAGATTTACAACTTTTGTCAGCAATACAAAATTGAATTGATTCATTCCATGCCTTATTACCCTCAAGGTAATGGAGTAGTCGAGTCATCCAATAAAATTTTGGTGATGATCATTAAGAAAATGTTGCTTGAAAATAAGAGAAATCAGGACACTTAGCTGGTACATGCTCTTTGGGAAGATAGGGTAAGTGGTAAAAAATAAATTGGAATGTCTCCCTTTCAGCTTGTATATGGTACTGATGTTGTAATGCCTCTGCAATTATCTCTTCTTGTGATTAAGTTCCTTCAAGATGAAGTTGATGATGAAAATCCAATCCAAAGGAGAATGTTGTAGTTGATAGAGGCACACCAAATTAGAGAATCACTGATGGATAAAGTACAGAAGTATAAAACTAAAGTCAAATATGTTTTTGACAAAGGAGAAAATCATCAATTATTTCAGGAGAATGATTTGGTGATGCGTTGGGATGTCAGGAGAGAATAGCATGGAAAGCATGGTAAGTTTGACAATCTATGGTTTGGGACATTTAGAATTGCTGAAGTTTTGGAAAACAATACTTTTCTACTCAAACATCTAGATGATGATCAACTGATTGGAAGCCCAGTTAATGGTAATTTTCTTAAAAAGTTCTTTGTTTAGTAAGTCAGTTGATTCATTCCATTGTAAATATCCAGTGTGATGTGTCAATAAAACCCCATGCCCAATGGTGTTTGAGTCTGTATATATGGTCAGTTTTGAATCCAGTCAGTCAATGCTCAGTTCTAGTCATAATTTCCAAGAAGTATTCTAAGTTTAAAGAGTTTTTAGGGCACTGATTCTACAGTCCTTGAAGCCTCATAGGGAGGACTTCATCCCCAATAGGAGCCACTCTTAGCACTACAATTTCTTCAAATATTTTCAAAGTCTGGTCATCATTCTCCAAGGAATCAATCTTCCTTTTCAGTTCACTTTTAAGATGAAAGTGTCATTGTTAAAGTGTAGTGGTGAGAAAATTTCATTTCTACCTTCATTCATTTCATTTTCCCTCTTTTACCTTTCATTTTTCCAAAAAAATCCAATGTCCAACGTTTTATTTCTTTCAAAACCCCTTTTTAACTATTAAAATTCAATTTTTATAGTTAAAAAGCAGCTTTGCACACCCACTAACAGCCATATCATATTATACCATTTTTACCTTACCTTCTATCGCATATTTAGACCTTATACATATAACCATTGTTGAATCCTACAAACTTTCTGATATGCGATATTGCTGGGACCCATCATTTCTTTTTGATCCATTTCATAACATTCGAAATGTTTTAGAAAAATCCTTTCTATTATGATTCGGACGAATTTTACCATATTCATTGACTTATCGAAGTTTTCACTTATCCGCTTTTTAAATCCATTTAATGGGCCCCACCTACCTTTTCGCATCGCATTTTCGCAAAGTTCACTTACCGCATTCACTTTCGCTTCCGTATTTCCTCGATTGAGATATTGAGTGGGACCCTTTCCTGCCACATCATCGTCGCTAATCGCATATCGCAACAATCCTCGCCATATACATTTTCCACTCCAAAAATATTTCGATGTGATACTAAAGTGACCCACCTTTCCCTGTCACGTCAGACTTTCCCCATCGCACATTGCAAGCTCTAGAGGATAGGCACTCGGGTTCATGTTATAAACGCCGAAGTGCAATGTGAAATATTGGTGGGACCCAATCGCATATCGCAATTCGCAAGCTCAGGAGGATAGGTGCTCAAGAATTTGTTATAAACGCTTAAATGAAATTGTGATTTCCACCGGCCATTACACCTTGTGATCTTCCCTGCCCTTTGATCCACAGTTCTCATGCCTTTTCGGCCCCCTTCTCCATTCTGCTTTGAACACTGTCGGGGGGGGGGGTCCAAAAATATGTTTTCTTTGTCGCTCCTCCTGCTACGTGTCCTCCTCTCCGCATTTTGCACCCCCCTCGATCCAAACCTCCTTGCCATGTCATCACCCCCTCGGTCCAAACCTCCTTTCCATGTCATCACCCCCATCACAAATCACATTCCCTCCCTCTTTTTTCTTATGCTTAAACATTTCCGACCCCGATCTGCAATTTCGATATATGTATAAAAGGTTTTATCCTCCCACTCATCATTTATCTAATAATATTTCCCACTAAAAAATGAAACCCTGCTATCTCTTTCAATCTGTCTCCATAACCTGTTTAACATCCATATTTCCCACTCCTCTTTTATTTCTCCCGCTGGCCCACAATTCAACGTATCTCCTTCTAATATATTTCACATGCCCGGTCCTTTTGTTTGGAACCTATCTATATGGGTTTTTCCACTCCAACACTATTTCCATGTTTAATTCGAGACCCTATCGCAACAAACAAGAAACCAAAGGAAAGGAACAACGACAGATTTTCTCTAAAACAAATTTCTACCATTACTCTCAACACCAACACATTTCCACAAGGCATCATGCAACATTTAAAGAACATTCACATGTCACTTTCATTCTTGTTTACACTTTTTGTGGAGTTGGTTGCACCAGAACAAAAGAGGAGTCTTTCTATAGACTGCTACATCATATAACCACTTTGAATTGTTAGCCTTGATGTTGTTCATTTTGATTATGCCATAGCGCTTTGTATTAAAGTTTTAGGACAAGCCTCATCACGTGCACGAGATCGTAATAAATTTTGGGAACAGGTTTACTCCTTTTGTGGAGATGACAGTTTTATAATTTTGTATATATGTGACAAACTGCTATGTAAAAAAGGTTCGTGGTTTAGTGGCTCATATGATCAGTACTCTTTTCAGTGAATAAAATTGAAAGAAAATTATGAGGAATTATTATCAATCTGGTGTGTGTATTGTTAATTTTCACTTGTGTTTCCATATTTTATTATCTTCAGTGGCAGTTTGCAATCCCTCATGAAGTTATGTGTTTTTATCAGTATCTTGACATGTTCATGTGTTTTATCATTTCTTATTAGTCTCACACAGTAATATTTCTTGATGAAATATACATGATGACAGTGTAAAGACCATCACTTATAACAATTAGCTTCCATGATATTTCAGTGAGAATATTGTAAGTCTAGAAATAGATTTCTCTTGTTGAAATATTGATAAATTGCTTCTTGTGTTATTTTCTACCAAAAGCAATGGATTTCTACCTTGTAGACCCACTATTTCTTCTTCCATTTCACTTTCTCTTCCCCTCATAGGCTACAAACTCACTCTTTTGCTACCATATCAAACCCCATACCCTCATTAGTAGAAGAGTGGATTTTACTGAAATCTCTTTTCAGTGAATGGGAGTTTAAAACACCTACCAATATTATAAACCAAATCATTAAATTTCATTAGAGTTTAGGATGTGTCTGGTCAGGTGCTTGAAGGAATCCAAGTGTTGATTCCAGTGCTAACACCAGGGACAAGGGAACCTGGTTGCCTCACTCTCTTGAGTTGTTGAACTTTCCACTCAGGGAGTTACTAGGTACATCGAATACTGCAGACATTTTGACCGAGTATTTGGCCCAAGATCACCTAGGCAGTAGTAATTAGTACCCAGGCGACTGAAAGGGTTACCATGCACATCGATATTTCATATGGATTGATCAGTCTTTGGCCCAAGATCACTTAGGTAGAAGTAATCAATACCCAGGAGACTCAGAGAGTTACCATGTGCGTCGATACTGCAGATGGTTTGATCGGGTCTTTGGCCCAAGATCACCTAGGCAGTAGTAATCAGTACCGAGGAGACTCAAAGAGTTACCATGCATGTCGATACTGTAGACATTTTGATCAATTATTTTCTCAAAGATAACCTAGGCAGCAGTAATCAGTCCCCATGATACTCAGGGAGTTACCAGGTGCGTCGAATACTCTAGACGGTTTGATCGGGTCTTTGGCCTAAGGCAACCTAGGAAATAGTAATCAACACCTAGGATCGTTGGGGAGTTAATAGGCACATTGAATACTGCATATGGTTTGATCCGGTCTTTAGCCCAAAGTCACCTAGGCAGCAGTAATCAATACCCAGGATGCTCATACGATTCTACTCAGAACGTATCACAAGCTTCCTATCATGAAAGTCACCCCAGCACTCATATACCAACTAGGGACAAGGGAACTAATATCCTCCATACCCCGCACAGAATGGACCACCGCCACAGCATAATGCGTTGTAAATCTAGTGCAACCTTCCCAAGATCATCAACAACCATTCCACCAGGATAATTATGAAAATCCTCCAAATGCTAAAAAAATAAGCCAAGGAACAAACAAAAGGGAGACTCTGGACAAGAGGGCAATAACCAGCAACTCCCCCCACGATCTCAGTATGGGGGCAACCCCAACCAAAATCAAAACTAGGAGCCAAGTAACAACTCCTAAGGGAAAACTAGAGCTCGGAGTAACTGACCATGAAACTGCAAGAAGCCCAATGATCAGCACTTCATCATGGTCGATTTAGACCTCATAAACCCATATTTTAGAAAAAACCATTTTTGGGCCCCATGCCCACCCCCTCCACAACAAAATTCAGGTATGCCCTCTCTTTTTGCTTTGAATTCAATTATTTCAAATATATTTGTATGAAAAATATGTTTTTAGTTGGGGTATTGGTTGCAGGTATTGTAGGCACGCCAAATCACTATACGCCCTAGACAATAAAGGTACAAGAGCATGTATCATTCTATCCTTAGCATGATAAGCTTCCCTTGAAATATTTTCATATCCTAACATCATTTCTCCACAATAATCAACCATAGGTTCCAAACACCCTACCATGTTTATCATCTCCCCACCTTGTATATGATAAATATTCTTGTCAGTCGGTAGAGCTGCACCCTCCATGGCGTCCATCACTCAAGTAGACCATGCATCAAAATATGACGCCATGGCCATAACATCTAAGCCTGGGAAGCACTTCATGTTAATCCATCCATCATGCATCAAGTCAATTTTAACCATATCACGATAAAAGTCCTTTCCCGAACTACCATTTTCGTAAGCAGATCGAACACGCACCACCGCGTCTCGCATTTTGCCTACCATACCTCCATCAACACAAACCATCTGTGATATTTTCCATCTGCTTCACCACCCCTGCACTGAGGCTAACCAATGGGAACCCCACCCTCAGAAAAAACACCCTCCTCAAATCATTAGTGAGTGATAATTTTCATTTTTTTGGGGCACCCGTCTCCATGTTTGTACATCCAAACCAATTTTATATTCTTTTGGAAAGTGTACAAATATTTTTTAGGAGAACACCCCCTACCCATCCATCCACTTTTCTCCCCTGGCAGCAACCCCTAATCACCCATGGTCGGAGTTTTATACCTCTCACATAAAGCTACCACGACATTCATAACAAACATATACCCAACCTGGACGTCCTACCGACTCCAGGGCTTTCCTCACTAGAAATCATTATGACTGCCACAAAATTGATTTTACAAGCTCCAACCTTGGGCCATTGAATTCCCAGCATCAGTTTTCAGCTATTTCTTGCCCTCATGCCTATGTTAATCTATCACACCCCACCTGCTACATTAGAGACCCTGGTCCCTTACATCAGTACTTCTCTGAGTCGGTTGAGGCTTCCTTCTTGTCGACTTCAACAACCATCTTCCAAGAAGGAAGCAGTACCTTGGATGGATCCTCACCTCAATAAGAGCATTCTCGGATGGCACTATGGGAGTCATAATTACCCATTGATGTCATCGATCCTCCTGACATTAGATTACAACACAAGATTTCATGTCAAGATGGTATTGTACTTCACAACCATTACGCTTGGTCAAAATTTGTCAAAGACCCATGCCATCATAATCATCTCTTTCAGCAATGCTTACACAGGAAGTTCCTAGTCATAAACCCATGCATACAATGAGAATTTATTCTAAAAACATGTCATACCAAGATTATGCATGTGGGCACTACATTCAACCTATTGTCAAAGAAAAATGCCCCTGGTTCCTATAGTGAGAAAGTGAATCTCGGTGAATACTTAATGTTAAGAAGGTCAGAAATTGTCGTCATCAACAAAAACAACATGTCACTACCACACAAGTGACACAGATAGAACCTCTATATGTCAGATAGGCTTAAATAGCCAAAGCATCACGAGCATGGGACATGCCCGCCTCATAGAAATATTGTATTTATTTTATTATGCTATCTCTTGCAAGTTTCCGACAGAACATGGTCCCTCTTTTACTCACAGCAAGGGATCTCCAACCTTAGGCTGCATGCAAGTTACTCTCTCTCTCTCTCTCTTTCTCAACATGGGTTATACAGAATAGAAACTATAATTTATTTCAACTATACAATTCTTCACACATTAGGGGGCAACTGTTATCACTGGAAAATCGGACAAGAAAAGGACATCATGAAATTTCAAGCAAGAGGATTTACAGGGTGGAAAAACATTACAGAATCTAGAAAATTTAACTTTCTCTAAGGTCAAAAGGAAAATTTATCAAATTGCACACAAAATACACTAGCACAATTCACTCCGCACACCCTTTTCTTCGATAGCAGCACAAGTCTCCGCGACTTTCCTTCAATAAGCCGCGCGACCTTGGGTATGGTGGAAGGTCACTATCCGGGACCACTTTGCACACTTCAGGAAGAATATTCTTTACTTGAGGCCGCCAAAGGACAACCACCTACAACCACCTTGAGACCTCAAGTGATCACACAATGGAATCAACCACCACTCTTGAGTCACTATCCACAATTGTACCAAGAGAGGGAAGAAGATTTAATTTTTCCTATAAATGACCACCATGAAAAAGAACAATTCAGAACACATTGTTGTGCTGGAAAAATTTCCCATGATAAAACTGATAGTGTGTTGTCCAAACAACAAAGGAGTGAAGGGATTCATGTGTTGGCCATCCAACATATCAATCCCACAGGAGAAGTGCTTTAGTTTTCCATTATCTGATCATTCATTCGAGGAGAAGAGAGAGGTTTGCAAACATCTTAAGGGAAGAGCCCTCCTTGCTTTTATTATTAGAGCTCCATAGCTCTAAGGACTCATTGTGAGTGTTTTAGCATTCTACCTCTTTTTTACCACCAATGGATAATAAAATGGGATTCGTTCTCCGTTGGTATTACTGGTTCATTTACTCGATATTGAGCTTGTGTTTTAAGTGTATTTTTTGTTTCTTGTTTCCTCCTCTTTTTGTATTATGCTATGTTTTATAACTAGTTTTTCTACATGTTATGATTCTTCATTAACCATCTAACAACCCATTTTTCCCCTGTGACATTTCTTGTAGGCTAGCAATAACTCCTACCAAGCACCAGTGTTTTTCGTACATCCATGTACCAAACACACCAATACACTCATCATTCCCAACGTAGGTGTGCAAGTCTCTCAACAACTACCATAGATCCCTACAAAGACATAAGTGTTGATGATTCTTAGATCAAGAAAACCCACCCAATGTGATGGATCTGAAAACCATATTATTACGACATAAGTGTTGTTGATTCTTAGTCTAGTTTCTACAACTCTTCCTAAGCGAAGTTGTTGCAACTCTAATTTGTGGTCACAGGTGTTCTAACTCTATGTATTGTGACTCACCTCACCTATGTTGTGACTCTTTCCTAAATATAGTTGTTGCAACTCTCACCGCGATTATCACTAAAACTCTCACTCAAACCCATTTTTGTAACTTTGTAGAAAAGATGTTATAAATCTATGAAAAAGTGTCCCAGTGCATCAATCACCTAAAAAATCACCACCTATGGATTGGCTAGGAAATCAACAACCAAATTTTCTCATGCGGATAAGTGAAAAAAGAAAATAGGTTCTCAAAAAAGGATGATGACTCAACCACGACTTGTCACATAATTCATTAAATTATCTTATTCCCAAGATGCTAACACTTCTACCACAACTCCGAAGTGTTGCCACTCATATTGTGACTCCTTTTTGTTGCAATTCACACAACACCAGTGTTGAAAAATGCAGCAAGAAATTCTCAATTTGATTTTTCCTTGGTCAAATTGAGAAAATTTGAATTTTCACATCATCAGACAACTTGAATGTAGTTAATAAAGGTGATATGACTCTTGTCACTCAGTTAGCTCAGTAAATTCAAGGTACAGGAGTTAGAGTTCATTTAAGCATATGTGATTGCTAATTTGTAACAATGAAGGTGAGTTATTTCAAGTTGTTTTCAGTTAAACTAGTTCTAATTGTTTGAGGAACTAGTGGAAGGGAAGTTGTGCAGTAGGACTTCAGTAAAACTCAGTGATCATCTTGTTAAATGATCAATCAACCCAAAATAACTAGTGCATGCAGATAATTCGAGTTCCCCATCTGTGGTGGAGATTTTAAGGCAGTGTAACATCAGTTATAGACTAGTCTTGAGTGTACATGTGTTGCATGCAGTCAAATGATCAACCTTGGGAATTACGCGATCATTTTGGTGGAAATTCCTAAATAATAGGGGCCTAATTTATCAAGGAATTGCGCAAGGAAATAGGGGCTTAAGAAGAGGCAACAATTGACTAAGTATGGGTTAGAGATTCTCAGTGAGCATAGGAATAGGTTATTCACTTGCAGGTTGTGCTTAGTTGAGAAAATAAAGTGTAATACATCTCTATTCATCATATTAATGCAATCAGGAAAAGGGATTTTTAGTAGATTTCTTTCCCTTGGAAAATATTGTATGCATGTGTGTTATTTCTCATTGCATGTTTGTGATTGATGTTCTAAATTGTGGATTGAATTTTGTAGAGTAGTAGAGTGGGTTTGTGTGTTTTTATTTTCATTAAAATTTCATGAGAAAATGAAATCTACATCATAATTTCTACAAAAAATACTGCACCTCACATCAACATCGTTGGTGCAAATCACTCCAGAAACTATTGTTTCAACTCTCAGAAAATTGTTTTGAAAAGGTGTTGCAACTCTATGACAACTGGTAAGGATGAAGTAAAGACCAGTTTCCATAAATTAAATTCACAAAACACCACTATTGCAACTCAACTTATCACTGTTGTCACAACTCACTCCAGAAATCACTACCACAAGTCTCAAACAATTGGACATTTGGAAAAGGTGCTGCAACTTTATGACATCTGGTAAGGATGAAGTAAAGACTAGATTTCATAAATTAAGCCACATCATTACATTTCCAACTCCATTGCTACTCTTGAATCTCTTCATTGAGACCCACTATTCATATTTCTCATTCATAAGAACCATGGTATGCCCATACATTTCCTTCTTCCTAATTCAAAATAATTGTATGTTGAATTTTATGAAGTTCTTGCGTTTATGTGGTTGTCCTTAAAGCTCAATATTTTTCACTACCACTAAATCACAACTTCAACATCATCATTTCCCACTTCTTGCTTAGACCATCCCCAACTCATGTAATAAATTCATTCAACTAAATTTCAATATTGGGTCACATTGTTGTTCTATTCTCTTCCATAATAAACTTGATGGTGAAAACCTATCTTGAACACCATCAGAACTTGGAATGTTTCAAAACCAACTTGTTGGTGGGAATTCCATGAAAAAAAAAATAGAATATTAATTTTAACCATGATTACTCTTTGGGTGTAGTCAGAAAAGTATTTCTTGAAAATGATCATGTTGGTAGATAATATCGTACAAATGAAAAAGAAAAGTTCATCTTCAAATTTTAGTTGCTCTTTGAATAAGAATTCATAAGTGATGCAAATCTGCCTTTTCCTAATCCCTTTAGATGGAAGAACCACTACAACCCTAGTACCGACTCCGCTACCTCTTATGGTTTAAATTTGATGCCTCCATGGAACCGTTCTCTCGATTGTGGCTTCCAAGTGTTTGTTCTTCTTCTTTCTTTGACAATTTTTATGAATTTTGGGCTCACTCACTGGTACAGTTCACCTGTCAACAAAGGTGCAAGCCGTGACATAATCTCAGTCATTCCTTATACCACGTAAGCCCACTACAATATTTACTACCACTTTTTACACCCTTCGGGCATAAAACCTTTAGACATAGAAATTTTGGGTTGGCCAACCTTGATTTAATGCCATGTGAGCCCATTCATATTAGCTGACACAATGGATAAAGGGAGTTAAAAAAATTTCAGGTTGTAAAACCTTTGAGTGAGGCTCTCAACTTAATATTTTGGGCTACTCATAAAATCCCCTGCTCATTGGAATAAAATATTACCGAGAACCGTTTGGGTAGAAACCTACGGGCAGGGCCCTCAACTTAATGTTTCGGGCCGCTCACAAAATCTCAACTCGCTGGAATAAAATGTTACCAAGAGCTTCCGAGTTATAAATCCTCCAGATAGGACCCACTTGACTCCTTATTACAATTGGCCTTTGTCAAATAATAAACATTCAAGTGAAAAATTTATGTAAACAAACAAAGGTTGTTAAGTCTCAGCACACTTTCCCTTGTAATGACTATGCTCATCTATCTGTTCTCAGCCTTATGACCTCCTGAAATGATCCTTTATTACACCTCTTCTCACAAACTCCTGCAATCTAGTCTTACATATATATTATACTACAATTATCTCTAGCGAGCCTGTCAATTAACTTGAAATTATTAAATTTAATACATATGCAAAAGAATTGTGCATACGTATTAATAAATATGTTCCGAATAGGAGATTGTAGAAGCACTGGTTATTAAAAAAAACTCTCGCTCCCCACACACACAAATATATGCATATTTTATTAAAAGAAGGAATATAAATATTAAATTGCAAATTTGGTTCAAATCCACAATCATAGGATCATAAATACCATTTTAGGGAAAATAATTAAAATCACAACAAAATACAACAATTTGCATAATTTAATGAATTACATAACAAATCTACAACATATCCTATCTAACAATCCACTCATTAAGGAACCAACTCCTTCAATAAAAGTTGTTTAACTCTCGGTCAATTAGAATTTTTAAGGATGCCCTTGCATCATACTCCCGAGGAACAAAGAATTCATGGGCTCCTGACCATGAGGCATCCAACAATATTTCCACTTTTCTGTAAAAGTGTGGCAGTCATCCAAGTTACATAAGCCACGAGATGATTTTTTCATTTGACTAGATATTCATAATACTCTTTGCCTTGAGTTTTCTTAATCAATATTTTATCCAAAAATATTTCCGACTACAAGGGCTCTACGGTTGGTAATTGTCTATGCCATTGAATATGTTGTTGTTAATTGTCTTCGATTGGTTGAAAATGTTCTCCTTGTTGATATTTTTATAAGTGTGCAATGTTAAAAATGGGAGAAATACCAATCCCTGAAGGTAGCTCTAGTTCATATGAATTGGATGAAAATTTTCTGAGAATCTTGCATGGACCAATATTCTTTAGCTTTAGCTTGTTGTATCCTCCCATAGGAAATATCTCCTTCCTCAAATGTGCTAGGACTTGATCTCCTACTTCAAAACTTCACTCTCTCCTTTTAAGGTCTTCTCTATTTTTATATTTAATGTTGCTTTAAAGTTTTTGCTTAACATGTTCATGAATTTCGTGTATGGTTATGGAAAAGTATTCACCTACTGCACTTCTCTTCTTTGATGTCCCCAAATTTTTGAGCTTGTGTACTCCCCTTAGATGCATCCCATACTAAAATTTTGAAAGGGCTTTGGCCAGTACTCCTGTTGGATGAGCCATTGTAGGAAAAATCAGCTTGTGCCAAAACTTGGTCCCACTATTTAGGATGGTTTCAAACCATAATGTGCAAGATATCACCCAAACTATTGTTCACTACTTTAGTTTGGCCATCAGTCTATGGGTGATATGTCAAAATAAAACTCAACTCGGTTTTAAGCTTCCTCCATAATGTTCTCCAAAAGTGTCCCAAAAATCTAGGGTCTCGATCAAAGACAATGCTTTTGAGCACTCCATGTAGTCTTACAACTTCCTTAAAGAAAAAACTAGTTATATGAGTAGCATCAATAGTTTTAGTGCTAGGAGTGAAGTGAGCCATTTTAGAAAAATTGTCTACAACCCCAAAAATAGAGTCATGGCCCTTTTGAGTTTTTGGCAGTCCTAAAACAAAATCCATACTTATAGAATTCCAAGGCCTTTCTGGAATTGGTAATGGAGTGTATAATCCAGTGTTTTGACTCATCCCTTTAGTGTATTGACAAATTCAACAATTACTCACGAATTTGTGCACATTTTCTCTTAATATTGGCCAAAAATAATTCCTCTTTAATAGCTCATATGTTTTATCATGCCCAAAATGTGCTCCAAGACCACCAATATGTCTTTCCTTAATTAGGTTTTCTCTCATCGAACAGTTGAGAATGCAAAGATGGTTGTTTTTAAATAACAACCCATCTTAAATCATGCAGTCAAGCCATGGACTTCGATCCTGAATTGTTGGGTTTTTACAAGTTGCATAAACTTCTAGAAATCAACATCAATATCATATAACTCCTTCATGAAATTGAACCTAAGCACTTGGATTTGACTTTCCTACAAATATAACTGCCTCCTACTTCATGCATCAACAATTTTATTATACTGCACACTAATATGCTTTAAAAAAAATGTGAAACTTTTCAAATATTTGACCCATTTAGTGTGCTTTTGGTTCAACTTAGGTTGTTGCATAATAAATTACAATGCATGATTATCAGTGTAAAGAATAAACTCCCTGGCCAAAAAATACTACGTCCATGTCTTTAATGCTTGGAGCACCGCATAAAATCCTTTGTCATAAGAGGTATATTTTATTTTGGCATCATTTAGTTTTTCACTGAAATATGTTATGGGCCGGTCTTCTTGGCTGAGAATTGCTACAATGGATTCATTATTGGCATCACATTTTACCTGAAATGGTTTGCTGAAATCTGGCAACACAAGTACTGGTTTTTCAATAATAATTTTATTCCACAGTTGAAACCCTCTTTCGGCCTCATTAGTCCACTTGAATGATTGTTGATTTTTCTTGATTGTTTCTACAATCAGAGAACTCAATTTGCTGAAATTTCTAATAAATTTCCTGTAGAAGCTAGCTAGTCCATAGAAGCTATGAACCTCAAAAATATTTTCAGGTGAAGGCCATTCAAGGATTGCTCTTACTTTCTCAAGGTCCATTTTTAAACCTTTTCTTGAAATAAAAAATCCCAGATATACAAGTTCTGGTTTAAAAAAGGAACACTTCTTTAGATTAATCAAAAAAAATTCTGACTGTAGAAAAAAGGAACACTTCTTTAGAGTAATCAATAGTTTTTTCTACTGTAATTTTGGTAGTACATACCTCAAGTGTCATATATGCTCCTCCTTTGATCTTCTGTAGATCAAAATATCATCCAAACCAACTATTACAAATTTCCCAATAAATTCTTTCAACACTTCGTTTATCAAACACATGAAAGTGTTGGGGTGCATTTTACAATCCAAATGGAATAACCAACCATGCATAAAATCCATCATTTGTTTTAAATGTGGTCTTCCTTTCATCTCCGTCCCTTATTCTAATTTGATGATACATGCTTTTCAAATCAATTTTTGGAAAAAAACTAGCATCGCTTAAATAATCCAAAAAATTATCAATATGGGAAAATGAAATTTGCACCTAATAGTTATTTTATTCAGAGCTCTAGAATCAATGCACATATGCCATCCTCCATCCTTTTTTAGACTCAATATTGTAGCTACTGCACATACGATAAGACTTTCTCTGATCTCTTCATTTTCTCTAGGAGTCATTTTGTATGCTGCTTTATTTGGAAAATTTTCTCGTGGTATCAAGTCAATGTGATGAATGATATTTCTGATTGGTTACAAGTTCATTTGGCAGATCATCCACTATAATGTTGCTATTTTCATTTAATATATATTTAATTTCTAGAGGAAAATCAATAATAGTGGTGGCAATAAGAATTATTGTGTGCTTGCAAACTATAACATAACTTACCTCTTCTTCTTCCATTTGTTATAGAAACTTATTGCCACTCAACAACAATGCTTTAGAGTCATTGTTTTTAGTTGTTCCCTCTTGCTGTAATGGAAGCAAAGTATGATTTATGCAATCTTTTTGGAACTTACAAGTGTTTATTTTCCCATCATGCACAACTCTACCATCAAACTTCCAAGGCCTCCCTAAAAAAATATGGCATGCATCCATATGAATTACATCACATAAAATTTTGTCTTTATAACTGCCTATATGTAGTTCTATCTCACGCTTCTTATTGAACAATAATCGGTGACCCTTTTGGAGCCATGACACTTTATAAGGTGTCAGGTGCTTTTTTTTCTACAACTTCAACTTTTCCACTACCTCTATGGACACAAAATTACCAGTACTTCCTCTATCAATTACCATCTTACAACACTTCCCCTGAACCTTACAAACAATTTGAAACAAATCCTTTCTTTGAGATGGATCAACAACTTCTTCTTGTTTTATCAGCACCTTATTTAACATCAGAGCCTCTCTTGTATTTGGAACATTATTAGCTTCCTACACCTCTGATTTCTCCTCCTATATTGGAGCATCAACAACATTCCATTGGTCCATTTATCTGATTCCAGGACATCATACGCCATGTGCCCAAATTTTACACATCTATAACAACACATTTCTCTTCCTCTTCCTTTGCCTCTTCCTCTTCCTCTAGAAAAAGAACCTTCGACCTATGGATTCTACCTCTTGTTGTCTTGGTGCATTTGAACTACTAACTTCATTTCTTGGTGTTGTAGATCTCTCGCTACTAGGTTCCTACCCTTTTCCTATGAAAACACTCTTGCCTCTACCAACCTGCTTCCTTGCAATCTTTTCTTAAACTTTTAAAGCCAACTGATATATGCATCCTCCACTGTCTTGGGTGACATTACACCAATCTCGTCTTGTATGCCTAACCTGAGACCATTTTTGTATATTTTTGTCTTTTCTGTAGACTCCTCTACATATCTTTCCCTGATATTCACCTTATAGAATTATTTTGTGTACTCTCTTACTGTCATCAACCTTTATCTAAGGTTCTGCATATTTTTGAACAAGGTAAGCTGGTAATATTTTTTGCAAAAACTTGCCTATGAGTTTTGCCACCATCCTATCCCAATTTTAATATTTTTCTTGCCCTTCCTTCTTATTTTCATATGTATGTCGTCCCACCATTGAGTTACATGACCTTTTAACTTAGTTACAACAAACTTGACTTTCTTGTCCTCATCCATCTCTTCACACTCAAAACATTTATCCATCTTTGTGATCCAATAAATAAGTTCTTTCGGGTTCATACTACCTATATAAGAAGACAAATATAGTTTGGATTTCATGACATATCCTAAAATTGTCCTTAATATATTTTCTTATGTTGGTTATTCTGTTTCTACTTCTTATGAAGTTACTTCCTCATCCGCACTTGTATCTCCCGTGTTCGGTTCTCTCTACAAACCAGTCTCTATCATTTCCATTATTTCCTCTAATCGCTACATTACCCTAAATATTTATGTATTAGTTACAAGCCTCTATCTACATCCTCTTGAGCCTCATCCAATTCTGTTTCTAATTCTTATGAAGTTTCTTCCTCATCCGCACTTATATCTTCTGCTTTTGGTTCTCTCTACAAACTAGTCTCTATCATTGCCATTATTTCCTCTGATCGCTACATTACCCTTAATATTTATGTATAAGTTACAAGCCTCTATCTAGCTCCTCTTTCGCCTCGTCCAATTTTGTGTGCCATATCACTTCTTGTTCTTGGAGTAGACACATAGTCTTCTTTGATACCACTTGATGTAGATCGGCCTTTTCCCAATCTCTTATATGGTGGAACCACCGCAACCCTACTACCAACACTGCTACCTTGTATGGTTTAAATCTGAAGCCTCCATGGAACTATTTTCTTGACAGTGGCTTCAATGTGTACTATTCTCTTCTTCTTTCTCTTACAATTTGTATGAATTCTAATTTAACTCACTGTTACACTTCACCTTGTCAACAAAGGCGCGAGACGTGATGTAATATTTCTCATTCCTTATACCAAGCAAGACCGATGCAATATTTGTTACCAGTTTTTACACCCTCCTAGCATATAAGCTCCACGTTGGCCCACCATGATTCCACATGATCCCATTCACAGTAGCCAACACAATGGATAAAGGGAGTTCAAAATTTGTTGGGTTGTAAAACCACTGGGCGGGGCTCTTAACTTAATATTTTGGGACACTCACAAAATCTTGGCTCGTTGGAATAAAATATTACCAAGATCCGCTAGGTTAGAAACCTTTGGGCGAGGCCCTCAAATTAATGTTTCAGGCCATTCACAAAAGTCTGTCTCACTGGAATAAAAGATTACCAAGATCCGTTGAGTTATAAAGCCTTCAGGCGAGACCCACTTGACTCCTTAGTATAGTTGGCCTTTGTCAAATAATGAACCGTCAAGTGATGGTATTTGGAGACAAACAAAAATTTTTAAGTCCCACACACACTTTCCCTTGTAATGACTCTGCCCCTCTATATGTTCTCGACCTTACGACCTCTTGCAAATCTCCTCTACTACACCTCTTCTCGAAACTTCCAAAAATATGATCTTATGTATATGTTATACTACAATTATCTCTAGTGTCCATGTCACAATAACTTGGAATTATTAGAATTAATACATATGCAAAAGAACTATGCATATATATTAATAAATATGTTATGAATAGAATATTGTATAAGGACTCGTTATTAAAAAAAAAAAACCTCGCTCCCACACATATAGATGGATTTATATTTTATTGAAAGAAGGAATATAAATGTTACATTGCAAATTTGGTCCAGGTCCACAATTATAGGATATGAAAGACCATTTTAGGGAAAATAATTAAAATCACAACAAACTACAACATTATTCCTAATTCAATGAATTACATAACAAATATAAAACAAATCCTATCTAACAATCCACTCATTAAGGAACCAACTCCTTTAATAAAAAAAATTGACTTCTCGATCAATCAGACTTCTTACGAATGCCCCTACATCAATAAGTTTCAGAAAAAAGGTTTTTCCACATATTAGTCTACATATCACATGGCGATCCAAGATATCAACCTCCATGTTGTTCTTTCCTGTAGAATTTTACATCATTATGGGCCATCCCAGGTTATTATACACTTGTTGCAAAGTTCTAGGAAAGTTGTTATAAGAGTTGGTTCTACCATAGGTGTTGTTACAACTACCATCATAGGTTCTTATCCAGTTTCTACAACACTCATAAACCAGTTATTCCACACCCATCAATTATTTTCTATAACAATAATCAATCAATTGGTGCCACACCTACCAGCTAGTTGTTACAAGACCTATCAGTCAGCTACTGCAAATCCCATAAACCAATTGTTGCAACACCCATCAACTAGTTTTTCCTTCTCCTATCAACTAATTGTTGCAACACCCATCAATTTGTTGAAAATGCAACAAGATGATGGAGCTTAGTGAAATGAAGTCGCCTTCACTAAGTGGGCCCACAGGCTATTTTTGGCGCAAAGTCTATTTTTAGACTATGTCTATTTCTAGACATATGGAGCATGGTCCAGGGGTTGCAGTATGTTATTCTTGGAGTATTGGTCATGTTGGTAAAAATAGATGGACCTCTATTTTTAGACATCTAGGTCGAAGTCTATTTTTAGACTGCCTATCCTAAAAATAGAAAAGTCAAATATTATTTACCCTTAATAATATTTGGACTCTAAACTTCAGCTTACTCTCTTGGAGCACTTCAGTTCGAGCTACAGAAGTGGCTCATGCATCTGACAGAGAAATTACGCTATTCCTAGGGGTTTGGTGAGCTCATGCATGGTTGACTTCAGTTAGGACTTCAGTGGCAGAAGTTTGGTGGAGTTGATGAGACAGTTGGTGGAGTTGTGTTCGGTTTAACTTAGTTGAACTAGTTGAGATTAGTTTAACTAGCTAATCAACTAGTAATGAATGGAGTGAATTAAATATTATTTAATTCACTAATTATTAACTCATTATTCAACTCAAGAACACATCAGTTCACTACAGTGCATGGACAGTTCAGTGGAGACTAGTGGAAGAGGTAGATGAAAGGGTTGAGATAGCTATCAGTTGTGACATTAGTTGTGCATGAGATTTGCACCACACTTGGAGGAAATTTCCCATGAGGATTGCGTTGTCAAGCCAAGGAGATTCGAACCTTGGATCTCTCATTAGACCAGCCTTGATTGCGTAATAGAGGCAGGCAATTAGTGGATGAGTTTTGAACCTGTGACTTGTTCAAAACTAAGCTAGTTTGTGTGTAACTTTATGAGATAGTACTGAGTACTTGTGAGGAGTATTGTGCTATGTAATGTTACATGTTCTCTCCATATAATATACAGAATAGCTGAGGGGTTTTCAGCTATAAGCTTTCCCCATTACATATTGTGTTTATGTGCGCATGCGACTGTTTCCATTTCCGCAAATTGATGATTGATTGTATAAGAGATTATGTGTTGCATATGAATTCGAATTAGTATGTGATCAAGATAATCTCGGTGGATAAATATTCATTATTCAGCAAATTTCTACACAATTAGTTGCTACAAAACTTACCAATGAGCTACTATAACACCTATAAATCAATTGTTGTAACACCTCTTAGGTAGTGTAGGGATGCTTCTTTTTATTTTATTTAATCCAAGTTCATTGAATACTATGGATTTGTATTTGGAAAGATGCTTAGGAGTATATATTTCTTCCTCTTCTTATTCCATTTCTCAAGGGTGGACAATCTCTTCAGTTTGGGGGGGTACCATCACCTTTGCATTCCATAGCAGGTTATGATATTTATACACTTCAGAGTTTGTTAACTTCAACTTAGCCTAGTATGTCTATTCGGTAAAAGTGTGTTTCTTAGTGTATTTCATTAGTATGCATAATATGCATTGTGATCCAACAATCGTTATATGTTATAGACATAGGGTCATATGATGGATCATATTCTCCTCGATACTAATGGCTATTGATACAAATAAAAAATACAAATGGCTTATCTCCTTGATACTAATGGATATTGATACATAGTCTACTATGTCTATTAGGTAAAATTTTGTTTCTTAGTGTATTTTATTACTATGGATAAGTTGCATTGTAATCCAACAATCATGATATGTTATAGACATAGAGTGATTTGATGGCTCATATTCTCCTCGATACTAATGGTTATTGATCCATGGATTAACACCCAATTGGTCCATGATATCTATTTTAATGACATGGAGAGTCATGGATGATGATCAATTGTTAAAGTTATCTTATGTAAAATATTTTCTTTTGCTTTAATAAAAATTGCCTCAAGTGGTCGCATTGGCTAGGGTCGTTGATTGTTCCACTCATAGGGTTTTAACCACGTAAAAATACCATTTTTTTGATCTTTAATCTAGTTGTGTGGGTGGTTATTGAAGGTCTCCATCCTGCATGGGATAACCTGTTTACCCGACATGATATAACGTCGTTTGAAGCACTACTCCCAATAATGTTTGAGATCTTAAATCTCGCGTTGCCACATTTTTGAGATATGCATATATTTACAATTGTGACCTAACTAAAATATTCCAAAAAGGTGTTTGTTTTCCCAAGATAAAAAAATTTCATCAAATCCTGAGGTATATAGTCCAAATATTCCCTTTTAAAAAAATTTACAAAGTTCATATTTTAGTTGTCTATTTATATTCCCTGTTGCTACTCTTTATGATATATGCATCCTAATTTCCATACACTCTGTGTGATCTTAGAAAATTAGAAACAAAGTGGAATTTTTTTTATTGTCTACATGTTATCTTTGTCGTGTGCTTTCTGTGATCTTAGCAAATAAAAAATAATGAAGAAACTTGAAATTTTCAGGTCAACTAACAAATATCTAACCCCATAGTTGTTAAGTTATAATTTTGTTTTTCAATTTTTTTTTATTTTTTTTTTTATGAGCACAACTTTTATAGCAAGCATGTGGTTCAACACATAGTTCTAACAATAACAACACCCTGCCCTCCTTCACTGCTATCATTATATCTTTTGCACTAGCTCACTTAGTTAAAATTTATTTTATTTAGTAAGAGGTCTTGAGATCAAATATATTATATTAAGTTACTTTTTGAAAATATTCATGCAAACTTAAGTTATTTTATAATTTTATTCTAAAGTGTATTTCACTTGTTATATACAAGTTAATCATTATAAAATAAATTCAATATTTTTTTAAATTCTTTTTTTTGCATGAAACTTTCATTCATAAAGTAACTTCTTTGTAAAAGTGATTATCACATGTTTTATAGAAGTGGTTCACTTCATAAAGTATTTTATTTGGAAAAGTGAGCTTATAGGAAAAGCTAGTGAGATTATATATATATATATATATATATATATATAGATCACCACATGTGCCAACTTATACCTTCCACATGGCTCCTTACTACCATCGATGTTGTTGGTCAAAGTTTTCATTGATTTCAATATGACATTGTTGGAGATGGAAAATATTCTTGTGATGCTTGAATAACCCTTTCATGATGTTGCCCTAGCATGAAGATGATACATATACCAAATTCCCTAGCTACATTTATATCCATATCTACATGATGACAAGCCCTAGATTGTTGATGCATTATCTAATAATGAATGAAGCCCTAGATGCCCATGATACTCTAGAAAATGCCTTATCCCTAACATATTGATGCATTTCCTAATACCTATGATGCTCTAAAACCAATACATTAATGGAAGCCTATGTGTATGGAACCCTAAACCTAGTAAGAAGACCTTCATGAAGCCATAATCCTTATAAATCAAGAACACATGCCCTTGTCCTTAATGAAGATAATAATGGCATGGATGATTTTGAAGCTCACATTTGGAGCTTGGTGGATTGGATATTAGTGTCTTCATATAGGGTTGGAGCCCCAAACTATATTGTACTTGATTTATTGTAAAGAAGAGGATTAAAGCCCTCGTTATTCCTGATTAATAAAAATATTTATTCTTCTTGTTCATTTTGTGTTCTAATTATAAGTGATATAGCTGGTAAAAACAAAAATTGAAAATAAATAATGATTCACCCGCCCTCTAAGTATTTCAAATAAATGCCTTTCTTTAAAATAACATAAATTTAACATCCCAGGTCCGTTTTCAATGCCATTTTTTTCTAAAGATTATTTTTTCAAGAGATTTATATCCAAATAGTCAGTTCAAATTTTGAAACTATATTATCTACATATTTTCATATGGCCACTCAAAGTAAAATTTTGCTTAATGGTACCAATTATTTCTCATGTTATCTACATATTTTAATATGGCCACTCCAAGTGAGCTTTTGTGTATGAATATCAACTTATTTTCATGGAAATACCACATAGACGATGTACTAAGAAATAAAATACTATACTAGATTACCTTGTGATTAGGAAAGAATCCCACTAATGTTGATAATAAATCCAAATAGGATAAGAGGAATGATGAATCATGTGGATTAATCTTAATGTCAATTTCTCCTATTTTTTATTTCATATTCAAGGAACCGATGCTCAAAATTAAGCTTGGGAAAATTTGAAAAAATTATTTGGTGAACCTAACATTATAAAATCTCATCAATCTAAAAATGAAATCATGAATTTAAGTCGTAATGATTTCTCTTGCACTGAAGATTACTTATCTAAGTTTAAACCAATTAGACATTTGATTAAAGACAATTATGTTAATCTAGACAAGGAACATTGCATATATATAATTCTTTCAAAACTTGATTCTACATATTTCATTTTTTAATATAAAATTTATGCCACTATAGAAGCTTTGGGAGTTGGCTATAGAAAACCTTCACTTGAATATTTTGTTTATTTTTTTATTAGAGTAGAAGACAAGCTCTTGCATATTGGAGGGATTAGCATTGCATGTACATCTAACAAGGATTTAGTGTCCCAATATAAATTTAAAGCTAGGCATCCAATGAAACAACATGCTTCTAACAATAAGAAAAATAAGGGTCTCAAACCCTCTTAACCAATGTCTACTCCTAATGT
Organism: Pinus albicaulis; assembly: GCA_034641835.2. Taxonomy (NCBI): domain Eukaryota; kingdom Viridiplantae; phylum Streptophyta; class Pinopsida; order Pinales; family Pinaceae; genus Pinus; species Pinus albicaulis. The sequence goes on along the minus strand of CM076578.1, from coordinate 352,835,008 downwards.
TGAAAAAGGACCAAAATCAAAGAGTAAGAGGATTGCCAAATATTGCAACTATTGTGGGAAAGACTATCATCTAGAGTCCAAATGATTTAAAAAGATGGAGGTCATGTAAGCAACAAGCACAACATCAGCCTTGGTTCTTCTTCTAACACTTCTTCTCTTTGAAATGTGCTTTCTTCTTCTAGTTTCTTCAATGCAACCTCTACTTCTTCTTTTGTTGCATGGATTATTGATTTTGGAGCATCTTATCATATGGCTAAGGATAAAGCCATTTTGTCAACTCTGGTTGTAACACCAAAAAATATTTGTTGGTGATGATAGATTTCTTAGTGTTGTAGGGTATATCACAATTCAAGTAGATAATGGTCATTTCAATGATGTATTATGTTCCAGGTCATTCATGCAACCTTATATCAATATATCAAAACACTCATTTAGTTGAAGGTAAAAAAAATAAAACCTTCACCTCACCAAGTTATAATTAAGGATTTAAAGTATCCTAAGTATTTCCTTTAAATAAGAATATTTGATGATATTAACAGGTTGTACAGGTTTAACAACTTTGGTTCATCATCTTTTCACACAATTTTTATTGCTCACAGTGATAACTTGATAAAACTTTGGTTCATCAGAATATTTGATGATATTAACAGGTTGTACAGGTTTAACAACTTTGGTTCATCATCTTTTCACACAATTTTTATTGCTCACAGTGATAACCTGATAAAACTTTGGCATGAGTGATTTTATCATTTAAACTATCAACCATTACAACAACTATGTAATCAAATTATGGTGATGGGTATTCCTCTCATTCTTGTAGATATGGTGATCTGTAAACTACTATGGATATTCCAGTGGACAATTCTTCATGGTATATCTACTAAAATATACTAGAAAAACTGAAATCTACACTTTGTGGGTTTATTTCTCCTAATATTTATGGATCGATTAATTATTGTTTATTGTGTATACATGTAGATTATAATTATGTAGATAATATATAATAGAAAAATTGTTAATTTTTTGGCAACTAATTCCAAACTCCATGTTGCACTGCTCATATGATGATGGTCATATTTTTGTTGGATTCATCTTTTGGAGAGGTGCAATATTGATCTAAAGATCATCTTGTTTGGATGAGAAAAACATATATTTTGAATTTATTTTCCACACATGTGCAAGGTCGGCCAGATTTGTAATGTAGGCTCTCATGCCTAATAGATGTGTCACACACCCTCACTGATGGATATAAATTGGAGAGACTTGGAGGTCATTTTCTCATCAACTCATCACACATCTCTCATTGTGATCTAATTGGTTCGATAGCCTTTGGAGGCTTCTTCCCTTCACACGTGCAGAGTTGGAGGAGTTGTTTTCTATGGATCTGTTTAGGGCTGAATTGCAGAAGTGTTGACCAGCATTGACCATGGTCAACCTTTGGTCATTTGACCTCTAAACTCTGCCAGAATTCCAATTTTGAGAGGTCATACTACTGAGCACTAAAATCGAGGAAAACAGAGTTTTTTGACCGAAGCCCTAATCTGTAGCGTTGAATTTTTGTTGCTGTCCTGCGTTGACTTTTGGTTTACCAACGTTGATTTGTGATGATTTGTCTTTGATGGTTGTGAGTGTGACACTTGGAAGGTTGGCTGATCTAGAAAGGATTTTCTGGCTGAAGCATCATGTTGATTGTCGTAACACACAATATCTCATATATTTGCTGGACAAGAAGAAGCATAAATCTAATCTATATTATTGGCTTGTCTTCTATTGATCTATTATTGTGTTCTATCAGCATTTTACTTTCAGGTTTATGTGATTGCTAATTTTTATCAGGCCTAAGAAAGATTGAAGTAAATTTTCATTAAGCATAGAACACACCATGGTTATCTAAATTTAGAATGGTATCAGAGCTGAGGTGAAGACAAAGTCCAAGCTAGTGTTAAAAGCAATCACTGAAGGAAGAAATCCTATCAAGGACAAATGGCCTCCTCAACCTACAAGGGTTCAAGGCTGATGATAAATTTACTAATAATTCTGATTATCATGCATGGAAGATGTCCTTGGATTTCGTACTAGAAGATCAAGATTTCATTGACTATGTGCAGGGGAAGATTCAAGAGCCTCCATCAAATGCAGCTATTGCCACAAAGATGAAGTATAAAAATAGGGAAATCAAAGAAAATATGATTATCCAAGATTATATTTATAAGCACTTGGTTGCTTACATTTTTGAGCTGAGCACATCTAAAGAGATGTATGATAATATGGTTAGCATATTCAGGGCTAGAAATGCTAATCAAATATTTTTCTTCAAGAATCAATTGAAGAATATCAAGAAGGACAAGGATGAATCTATTCAATCCTATTTTATGAGGCTCACTGAAATCAGTAATAGCCTCCTAGCTATTGGAGAAGAAATAGCTGATCAAGAAATGGTCCTTATTGCACTTGCAGGTCTCCCCCATGATTGGTATGTATTCAATACCATTATTCTTAATAATAATGTGATTCATGATTTTGATGAAATATTGATGAAATGCACTCAAGAGGAAACAAGAATGATGGAGAGATTATCCCTCTAATGGAAATGGAAGTGACCCTACTGCCTTCGCCACTCATGCAAAGAAGAAAAACAATGGTGGCCTGAGAAATCAAAACCATGGAAGAGTGGGGCCCAAAGGAAGGAATGGAAGATGTTACACTTGTATCAAGACTGGTCACTATGCAAGCGAGTGCCCTAATAGAAGGGACTCTCCTAGTGATGATGACAACAAAAACTCGAGATGGAATGGCAATCAAAGGAACAACAAGTTCAAAGGAAAAAGGAAGGCTCCCTCTAATCATAGTGGAAATGGGAAACTTTTCAAGAGGTCAAGAAATTCTAGGTACAATGAGACTAATGTCGCTAATAATAAGAGAAATGAATTTATTCTTGTATCTGCCCTCTCTGCTGCATCTCCTCCCAACACCCTGGATGTCTAGTTGATTGATAGTGTCAAGGCACCTTACTGGTTATAAAGAAGCCCTCTCTGATTTGATTGAGAAGGATACTAATCTGGAAAGTATCCTTGGAGATAATTCCACTTACGCTATGAAAGGGACAGGGATTGTGACCCTCCATCTATCTCAAGGTCAAGTCCTCTGATTACAAGATGTGTTGTACGTAACTTATTTGAAGAAGAACCTTGTGTCCATTTTGGCAATGGAAGACAAAGGGTTCAAGGTGGCATTCGTTGATGGAACGGTACACATATGGAAGAAGAACTTCAAGGAAGCTCTTACTATTGGTTTTAGAGTTGATACAATCTACCAGGTTGGAGGAAGTCCATTGGGGGCTATGTCATGTGATACAACTCTTCAAACAGAGTTATGGCACTAGATATTTTCACACCTTCATTACAAATCCCTTCTCGAAGCAAGGAATGTGGTGACAGGGATGCCCAAATTTAGAGATGATCATGAAGGTATATGTCAGGGTTGTGTCAAAGGGAAGCATACAAGGGGACCATTCCCCTCAAGTGTCACAAAGACAATTGATATCTTGAAATTGATACATTTTGACTTATCTGGTATGTTGCCTGTGACATCCTTGGGAGGATGTTCCTATTACATGACTTTTACAGATGACTTCTCCCGCAATACTTGGATATATTTCTTGAAGAAGAAGGACGGAGCATTCAAATGGTTTCGTACCTTCAAGGCCTTGGTGGAAAATCAAACTGAGAATAGAATCAAAGTTTTGAGGACCGATAATGGGACCGAGTATGAGTCCAATGAGTTTAATGACTTTTGTAGAGAAGCTGGCATTAAGAGGGATACCATAATTGCATACACTCCTGAGAAAAATGGTGTTGCTGAAAGAAATAACATAATTATTGTGGAAGTTTCCCGCGCCATGCTATGTGACCAAGGTCTTCTGAAGTTTCTATGGGGAGAAGATGTGAACACCGTTGTGTACATTCAAAATAGATGCCTGCATTCCGCTTTGGACTCCAAAACTCTCAAAGAAGTCTTCTTTGGAAAGAAACCTGATGTTTCTCATTTTAGAGATTTTGGTTGTATTGTTTACTTTCATGTGCCAAAAGAAAATATAAGCAAGTTGGATGCTTCTAAAAAGAAGGGAATGTTTGTGGGCTCCAGTGAAACTTTGAAGGCATATAGAATATATGTGCCTAGTCAAAGAGAAGTGGAGATATGCCACGATTTCACCTTCGATGAAGACGTTGCCCTCAATAAAGTGAGAAATATTCCTAGCTCCAAGGAAGACAAAGAAGAAGCAGGGAATCTGGAAGAGCCAAAGGATGAACAGATGCCCAATGTTGAAGGACCTATGGATCCTATTGATCCACCTCCTTCAAATAAGAGAAGACCCGCATGGCTCAGGGATACTCTCGCAGATGGCGAGAGACATATTTCCCCAAGGGGGAAATTTCGTGAAAGCAAGAAGCCAAAGAGATACCAAGGGTATCTAGCAACCATGAGTACGATAGTACAATTTGATCCTAGATCATTTGAAGAAGCCTTAAAGCATCAAGTTTGGAAGGATCCTATGCATGAATAATATGATTCCATTATGAAAAATGATGTCTGGGAAGTGGCCCTGAGACCGGAGGGAAAATTTATTGTCACCTCGAGATGGTTCTTTAAGATCAAGCATGGATCTTATGGTAGTGATGAAAATTATAAGGCAAGATTTGTTTCCCGAGGCTTCTCTCAAAAAGAAGTCATTTATTATGATGATATATTTGTAACTATGGCCCGCTATACCACCATCTGATCTATTATTTCCCTTCTTGCAACGCAAGGGTGGAGTCTCCATCAGATGGTTCTTAAGATGGCTTTTCTGCATGATGCTATAAAGGAATAGGTGTATGTAGAGAAACTTCTGGAGTTCGAAGTCTGAGCTAGAGACACCCATGTATGCAGGTTGAAGAAATCCCCCAGGGCTTGGTACGAGAGGATAGATAGCTACTTAATGAAGTTGGGCTTCACTAGAATTAATGAAAATCCAAACCTTTATTTTAAGGTTGATAGAGAAAGGCCTCTCATTTTGGTTCTCTATGTGGACGGTCTCTTCCTGAAAGGTGCTGACCCTATAATTCATCAGATGAAAGACCTAGGACTGATGCATTACTTCCTAGGCTTGGAAGTCTAGCAGAGGCCAGGCGATATTTTCCTTTCTCAAGGAAAATATGTCATGAAGTTGCTGGAGATATTTGGTATGGTGGACTATAAGTCTGTGTCGACACCGATGGAACTCAACTTTAAGAAGTTGTGTGGAAATGTCCCTTGGCCCGTGCTAGCAAATCCTATCGAGTATCGACAACTCGTGGGGGCCCTGATGTTCTTAGTGAACTCTCGTCCAGACGTATGTTTTGCAGTTAACACTTTGATTCAACATATGTTTGATCCTCATCAAATTCATTGGATTGGTGCCAAGAATCTATTGAGATATCTTCGGGGCACAATCAACCATGGGCCGAGATACACTGCTAGGAGTTTGAGACTCCATGGATATAATAATGTCAATTGGGCTAGCGGTGAGGTGGATCTCAAGAGCACATATGGATGTTGCTTCACCTTGGGTTCTGCTTTGATATCTTGGATGAGCAGGAAGCAAAATTCGGTGGCTTTGAGCACCACTGAGGTTGAATACATTGCAGTGAGTATGGATTATTGTGAAGCTGTTTGGTTGCGAAATCTCTTCAGTGAGTTGTTCGGGCATGTGCTAGATACCACCAATATCCTTTGTGATAACCAAAGTGGGATTTTTCTTTCTGAGGGTCTACATCAAATCACGCTCGGCCTTGTAGCTAGCCCTACAAGGACATGAGAGGGCTCTCTCTGTAGAATAGATATTCAATAACGCAATAATGAACTGATTTTAGGCTAGGTATATAAATGGGAAAGAGGTTTTATTAAATGAATGAATTTTCAGGGATGTATGGGACAAGAGGACAATATGAACTGAGGAATTAAATCAAAGACACAGAGTATTTCATGGGGCAAGATAGGCAGGAGATTTAGCAATCAAGTTGAAATAAGATGGAGTGGAAAGACTGTTGAGAAGCTGAAAAGGGCATAATAAATGAATCCTTTTCAAACAGAAGAAAACACACAGAGTATGAATGATTCCCCAAGGCAGAGCATATAAAATGGATTCTACCTTTCTAACTTGAAAACATTCAATTGGAAATGTTTATGAATGAATGGTGAAACATAACAATGTACATATGAAACACAAAGGAGAGACATATGCTAAAACTCATACCACATGAATCCCACAAATCAGAGGTACATCACTTTATTAATTCCCTACCAAACTGTACAATGGAGCGCAGAGCTCACTGCCACACTATTCCCCTACTTCTGAGTTTTCAGACATTAGAGACTTACAAATGATTAGAATTTACAATAAATAGACAGATTTTGTGGGAATATAGATGGATGGAAAGAGGAGAAATCATAACTAAATATGGAAAACCAAGATCCAATAATCTCTCCGTAAAGAAAGAGCCGCGTTACATTTGGCCAGTGAGAAAGCGAAACATTGTAACGTAGATCTTTTTGTACTGAAGCTGTGACTGCTACCATTTTGTTTTTTGGCCTTTCTGACTGTTGCGTTCCATATGCCGTTTGAAGAAAAACTGAAATTTTATTAATATGCCTTTGAAATAAAACTGAAATGAAATTACACTTTCGTGAAGGGAAAAATTTATTTTGCATGGGAAAAAGGGAAGGGGAGTAGGTGGGACCCGCATATTAATCGCAATCAGAATGGACGGGCGGAGGGGTATAACATACAACGAAACTTAAAATATGTTGTGGAATGTATTTCAATACACAGAGGTGATCGCAATCGGGGATCGGGAGGTGGGACGCGTTTGAAAGCACCATACAAAAGTTTCAATGCGATAGAGTACTTTAAAAACCTTTGACAATCCTTTTATTTATTTTACAAAGGGAAAAAGGGTTTTTTATTTGAATGGGGTGGAAGTATAATGGTGGGACCGGGATAATCGACATTGGAGATCGGAGGGGAGTGGGGGTACACATATGTGAAATGCCGATGGGCAAGGTCCAATGGGCTGTAAGCCATTGGATTGGCGGGATCGATCGACGGTGGGGACATTAATCGGAGGTTTGTCATCGGGGGTAATCGAATCGGAAGAAAGGGATTTGTGATGTGATCAGAGTAGGGGGCGCGATCAATTGCATCAGAGTAATTGGAAAGGGACTTGCGATCAGATCGGATGGAGTCAATCGGAGGTATGGCAATCAGAAGCGCTCAATCGCATCGGAGTTTTGCGATGGGCCGATCGGAACGCACATATCAATTGTTGCGATGCGATCAATCAGAGCGATTGGATAGGGGGTGTGATCGGTGGGATTTATAATATGAAACTCTTTTAACACTTTATTATAAGGGTCTATGGTATGGAGGGGGAGCGGTTTAAACGGTGGGGAGTTTATATGTATAAAGTTTAGGGGTAATGATGGGGAAGTGGTTATGTTTAGTCGCATATATGATTTATATGTTTAAAATACCTTTATAATGCGATTTTGCAATCATAGAGGGGAAAAAGGGATTTTATAAGGGAAATATTAAACTTTAGAGTTTAAAGGGAAAGGAGGGAAAAAGGGGGAGGTTTAATGTATAGGGGACTTTTACTTCACTTAGACATAAATTTCAATCCAGAAGTCAGTTTTGAGAGTGTAGTATACCGTTGAAAATATCTTTCTGAGCTCTTTCTGCTGAATCTATTTGGAACATGATTTGATGCTGAACATGTTGCAAAAAACTTCTCTGAAAGGCAGGGTAATGATTTTTTCGGAGATGACAGCTTCTGAATTGTGACCGAAAGGAAAAGTATTATGTTCTCACCTCAAAACATGGTTTCGAGGTGAAAATTACATCAAACTGAATAAAATGTCTCTTTGATCTTCCTAGTGCTATGATTTTGAGTTTATTGACTTCCTCATGACCTTGCTGATATTTATTGACACTTTGACTCATTGTTTTGAACATGGTGAGACCCTAAAAACTAATGATACCCATCCTATGACCTACTGACATGATTTTGAGACTGAAAGTGATTAATGAATAAAGACCATAGATAGGAGAATCAACAAGTACCTCATGAGGGGAAAAACTGATGAAAAATTATTACCATCAATGAATCCATGACCTAGCGGAATGGTGAAATTTATTCGGTATGAGATTCCTAATATGCGAATGCAAAAGAGAAATTTTGATCACTGATGGCAGTATGACTAGACCCAGCCTTAACACTAGATACCACCAATATCCTTTGTGATAACCAAAGTGGGATTTTTCTTTCTGAGAATCTTGTGTTCCACGATTGATCCAAGCATATTGATATCAGGTACCACCTTATCCTGGATATGGTACAGCGAGGCGTCGTAAGGCTCGATCATATAGGAACTGATGAGCAGGTCACAAATATTCTCATGAAACCCCTGGGGAAGGTCAAGTTCCTAACCTTCTGTGAGAAGCTTGAAATCATGGAAAGACCCTATTCGAGGGTCATTCTTGAGTTGGAATATGAGCTTTGGGAGCTCCAGGGGGCTTGGGGATAGATTCTTGGAGCTATAAGAACACACGAGGCTAGGATTTCTTAACCTTGTTATGCTTTTGCCCCACCATTATGATATTGAGTTGGTTCACCTCTCTTTGATCTGTGCCTTTCACACATCATACCCATGGAGTTTTAGACTCATGGGAAGTACCTCTCATTTGGCCAATGAGGTGGGAGATGTGGATAGAGACTAATAGCAAGACCAATGGACACATCGGAGATTTCCTTACTCTCTATGTCTAGGATGGCACGTGTCCAACACCTTGCTCTAGGATCAAGTATGACGAGGTTCTTACCTCTACACTGACTTCAGTTCAGTAAACTAACTTTGGGCTAGTATGAGACTCTTTTTTAGTCCAAGAGAGGTTTTAACCTCTAAGCTGACTTCAAATCAGCTAAGTGTGATGTATTTGTGATTCACCTTTTTGTTCTATCTGAGAATGAGAGCCATCAAAGAAATTTACTGCAGGATGATGCACAATGTTGGGTGAAAGTACATGATGGTGTTGATGGATGGCATGTGTGGACAGATGGAGTTCTCCCTAGTTGAGAGGGAGTGTTAATTTTTTGGGAAACTAAGTCCAAAATCCATGTTGCACTGCTCCTATGATGATGGTCGTATTTTTGTTGGATTCCTCTTTCGGAGAGGTGCAAGATTGATCTAAAGATCATCTTTTTTGGATGATCAGAACATATATTTTGAATTTATTTTTCAAACATGTGCTAGGTCGGCCAGATTTATAATGTAGGCTCTCATGCCTAATAGATGTGTCACACACCCTCACTGATGGATATACATTGGAGAGACTTGGATGAAATTTTATCATCAACTCATCACACATCTCTCATTATGATCTGATTGGCTAGATGGCCTTTGGAGGCCTCTTCCCTTCACACGTGCGGAGCTAGAGGAGTTTTTTTTTGCGGATATGTTTAGGGCTAAATTGCAGAAGTGCTCACCATTTTTTATCATGGTCAAACCTTGGTCGTTTGACCTCAAAAATATGCAAAATTTTTTATTTTGAGAGGCCGTACTATTGGGCACTAAAATCGAGGAAAGCATAGTTGTTTGACCGAAGCCCTAATCTGTAGCATTGAATTTCTATTACTGTCCTACGTTGACTTTTGGTTGACCAACGTTGAATTGTGATGAGCTGTCTTTGAGGGTTGTGGTGTGACACTTGGAAGGTTGGCTGATCTAGAAAGGCTTTGTTGGTTGAAGCATCTTGTTAACTATCATAACGCACAATATATCATATCTTTGTTGGACAAGAAGAAGTGTAAATCTGATCTATATTATTGGCTTGTCTTCTATTGATCTATTATTGTGTTCTATCAGCATTTTACTTTCATGTTTATGTGATTGCTAATTTGTATCAGACATTAGAAAGATTGAAGTAAATTTGCATTAAGCATAGAACACACCATGGTTATCTAAATTTAACAAAAATAAAAACTCACAAACCACAATTGAAACAAGATATATCCTAGAAAACCATTTTGAAATAAAACCCATTTGGAAGGTGAGGGTACTCTGCACTCTTTCGTTGAATGGAAAATGGATGCAAGTATAAAGAAGTGAGGTATATGGCTCATGGGTTTCTACAATGCACAAATCCTCTATCTTTTATCTCTCTATATCCCTTTTGGATACTCTAATTATCTATGAGATGAAATGCACTTGAATAGAATGGAACCCCTTCCCCCTAGCAACCTGGTTGTAACAAGCTCGATAGCCTGATAGTGGTTAAGTTTGACTCCTTAAACTCTTAACTAGAGTTACAATATTGGCTCTTCTATAGTTTTTTTCATCATTAACATGTGGCTAGCCCATATTTCATTATTAATTGGGGCTAACATGACATTCTCTTAAATTATGAAGGTCAAAACATGAAGGCCAACTTCTGAATGGAATAAATTTTTCATATGGACTCTGATTGAGGTGATTCTTGCACAATTTGAAATGTCACTATGTGTAGAATAGGAAAAAAAGGGCATAAATTTATAAAAAAGTGTAACCCCCCCTCCCCCCCCCAAAAAAAAATCGTTTGATGCTTCAAACTACTCCTGAAAGGTTTCAAGCACCAATTTTCCAAACTGGGTCATGCCTGGAAAATTGGTCCTATGAGTTGATTCCTCCACTTTTCCCCCTCTAAAAGCATCAATATGGATGATAAATAACATAATGATCAAATATGGATCACATCTCCCCATTTTGGGAGGATTTGGATCCCAAAAATATTCTACTAAATGAGGGGAGGATTATTTTCCTCAACCTTCTCTCAGATGTACCATTTAAATTTGCCTATAAGTTGTCATTTCAACCCAAAATACTAGAGGTCATGCTACTCATGTCGTATATTTTTGGACCTCTTCTGCAAAAACATATCCTCTATCAACTCTGGTTGATTATTTGGTACCAAATCCTCTACATAAGGTATGGCATGTTCATCTTCCTGATCTAGCATGGAAGGCTCATAGAGATTCATATTCTCTACATTCACCACTAATTAAATGTGCATGTATGGGGGTAGACCGAGTCTATAGGAATTATCTACCACCTTTTAGATTAATTCAAATTTACCATATCATAAAGCCTTGATTTTCTTACCATGACCCTATAACCTCTCCTTGTTTAGTTCTAACCATACTCTGTCTCCCACCATGAAGGAATTATCTATTATGTGTTGATCATGCCCAACCTTATATTTTTCCTATAACTTATGTAGTATATCATGTACTTGTATATGGATTTTTCCTAATCTTCTAAAAAAATTATTCAACGCTCAAGGAATTCCCTGTAAGATTCTCCCTCACTCCTTGTTGCCCATATGAAATATCAAAAGGTGAAGGTAGAATATATCCAAAATAAGTTTCAAATGGGGATTTACCAATAGAATTGTGGACTCCTCTATTATAAGAGTGTTATATCTATCATAGAGGAGTGTTATATATATAGATATAGATATAGATATAACACTCTTATAATAGAGGAGTCCACAATTATATTATATATATATATATATATACACACAATATGTTCATCCCAAGATTTAAGATGCTTCATATTATAACTCCTCAAACGCTTCACCAATGTCCTGTTGATTACTTTTTTCCACCTATTTGTTTGAGGATGGAATGTTGTATACCTCTTCAACTTAATTTCCATATTTTCCCACAATTTAGTTTGGAATGCACTAAAAAATATTTTTTCCCTATATAAAAAGATGTTCCTCGGTATCTGAAAGTGCACCTAAACCTGTCCAAAGAAAAAGTTCATTGATTCCTTCCCATTGATGGTATTTTTACAGGGAATTATAACACACATCCTTTTGAACCTTTCAACTACTATGAACAAGAATTCATATCCCTTCTTGGTTGTTGGTAAACCTCCCCCAATTCCATGGAAACACTTTCCCAAGGATGAGTGGGTACAAGTAAGGGATGATATAAAACCTCTTTCATTTTACTAGAGTTGCTAGTACAACAAAGTATAAATTATCTTATGAACCTAGCTACATGTTCTTGCATCTTGGGTCAATACACATATCTCTGCAAGTGGGTCATTTTCCTCCCTGCACGAAAGTGCCTTGTAACCTTGTATGTGTGAGCCTATCTAATTAGCTACACTCATTCATCCTTAGGAACACAAAACTTATGAAACCTGTAGAGTAACCCATCCTAGAAATGGTAGTTAATTCTGTTGGCACCATCGTACACATGACCCTAGCTCTGTAACTACTAAAACACCTACTTGAAGTCCTCATCCTCTAAATATGTGTTTTTGTATTCATCACGGGTGAATGGTTCCATGTGCTTCAAAGTTCTAAAAATTGTGATCTTTGATGTGGGTGGAATTAAAGCATGTAAAATAACTTGTTTTTGTTTCCCTTATTATACTTGGTCACTAAATGAAACTATTGAAAAAACTCTGTCCATTTGTAATTTTTGGTCTATTGTACCTTACTCTAGGTCTACAGGTATTGTAGTGGTTGGTGATTATCTCCTTTTCCATCAAGTAGTGTTTCCACTTATTCACAACTTGAACCAAGGCATATATTTCCTTGTAGTAGGTAGGGAAATTAATATATTCTCCATGAAATACTTTATAATTGTAGCATAGAAGCCTTCGTCCCTGCATCAAGACCACTCCCATAGCATACACTCTCACATTTTTCTACATTTCGAAGGGCCATTACAAGTTCAATAATGCCAAACCTAGTGCTTGAATGATCTTCTTCTTTAGCTCCCGAAATTCCATCTATTGATCATTTCCCCACTAAAAATTGTTGCCACTTGCTATTATGGCATGGATTAATGTTGCTACTTTAGAAAATGAGGCTATGAATTTTCTCAGGTATTGTGTTACCCTAGTGAAACTCCTAACCTTAGAAACATTAGTATACATCGACCACTTCATGATGGCCTATATCTTGGTAGGATCTATTTTCAACTCTCCTCCACTTATGACACACCCCAAATGCACCAAATACTACTTTGCAAACTCACACTTCTTTATATTTTCCAGTAGTTGGTGCTTCTTTAACGTCTCTAGCATCTGCGTTACATGTGAGATGTGCTTCTCTTGGGTAGCATTGTATACATGTATATAGTAATAAATGAATCTATACAAGGGTGACGTATATCATTAATCAACATCATAAATGTATTTGGTTCATTACATAGGCCAAATGACATGTCTAACCACTCATACAAACCTTGTCTGGTTTTGAAGGCAATCTACTATGTATTTTGTTCTCTTACTCAAACCTAGTGATATCCAAACATTAAGTGCACCTTGGTGAAGTATTTGGATTGCTGGAATTGATAGTAGATCTTCTATCATGGGAATGGGGTTACCTATTCTTGAGAATTTTTTTTTTTAACACTCTAATATATACACATTCGCCAATTCCCATCCTTCTTTGTCATAATGATGATGGGTGACCCACATGATGATATACTCGATTGAATCACACTGTATTCTACTAATTGTTACAAATCATTCTTCACCTCAGTTGCTTCTATAACAGATTTTTTTTATAGCTCATGTTTGGTAATGGAGATTCTAGCAATAGTTGGATCTCATGCTCCACTTCCCTCTTGGGTGGTAGCCCTTTAAGCTCCATGAACACATCCCTGTATGCATGTAGCAACTCTTCCAATTGTTGTTTCTATTTTTTAGTACACCCTGCAAGGATTCCTTTTCTCTTACTAACTCTTCTACATAATGATTTTATCTTAAAAATAGTAAAACATACTTCTTGCTGGAATTGATTAGTTTCTTGTCTTGGTTTGAACTGACAAGGTAGATTTTGGACTTTCCCTTGTGCATGCTAATGGTGAAATATTTTTCATCCTTGATAGGGTGGAAATGGTTGTCTCTTCGCATGAAAATTTCATATTTCATGTACATATAATGAATTCCAAGCACCACTCCACATAAATCAAGGGGAACTACATCTAGTTCTACTTCATCAATAAAATCAACATTGATAGAAAATATAATTTTCGTTGTTTCGTTACCTTATTTTCTAGATCCTTATTTTCCCATCACAATGGATATGGGCTTGGATGATCATGAAGATTTTATTCATTTCATCCTCTTCATTTTTCTAAAGACTACTTAGATTCAAATACCTCTACACTAATGTACAAATGATCTTCTCATCCACATTCAAGTTGCTTTCAACCTGGTTTCTCGAATTAGTGGCATGAGGTTATTCTTCTTTGCATATTTCTTTTTATTCTTTGAGTTAAATCTCTGGATATAAATTCCAACACTTCTCCTCTATATGACCCTCAAGGAGAAGTGTTGGATATTTGCAATGGTGTGTTATGGTTTTCATATTTTTATCCCCCCTCCCCTTTCCACTTCTTCTTCCCCTCCTTAGAAGTGTCTTGGTTCTCTTTCTTCTTTGACCCAATTGATTTCCCTTTATTTTGGCCTATGTTCTCTAGTTATTGTGCCTGTATACAAGCTTCATCCATTGATCAAGGTTTGAAAATCATCGCTTTCTTCTATAGATGGTTGTGTAGACCCCATAGATACTTGAGGAGTATGTATGGGTTCTTTGGGGAAATACCTAGCATTCTGGCCATCTTTCTAAACTTTCTGGTGTACTCCTATACACTCTACCCATTCTTCTTCCTAAATCAATTCCATCGAATCCATTGGTCCTCTACAGAAATGATATGGTACAATTGTGACTTTATGAGGGTTTTGAAGTCCACTCACTTAGTCACTAGAGGATATCGCTCCAACGCCAAGGTAGTTGTGTGTATTTCCCACCTGGTGAGGGCATGGAACTCTAATTTCAATTGAGAAAAAAAAAATATTATATTTTTCATCTATATGATGAACACTAAAATAAATTTATAATTGTTGCAACTAGTGATTTAGCTTCAAATATTCAGTATCACCTTGATACAACTTGATGGAAACCTTCACTTCCATTTTGAATAAGGACAATTAATGGTTCACAACACTTGAATTGGGTTAATATTTTTTGGGTTATTTAGTTGGCTTATTCTTTGTTTCTTATTGATCTCTTAATCTCCCCTCTAATTAGTCATATGCATTAGAACCCCCATCTTCTCAAAATTACATGAGCTTATTGGTTAGAGAAACCATGAGGAGGCTCAGATTAATATTTATATCAACAAATTTTTCTTCCAACCACATAAAAATCTCCTCTACGGGATCACGAGGGCTATAAATAAATTCATTGGCCACGACTATGGTTTTATGAATTTTGGCTAGTCGATCTAGATCCCCTGAAAATTTCTACAATATACCCAAAGAAAGATGCTATGATACAAATACTATCCATCAAATGTCATGTATATTCCACTAGATAATCTGTCACAACATATCTACTAAAATATATTGGAAAACTCAAAATCTACACTATGAGGGTTCATTTCTCCTTAGATTTATGGATTGGTTAATTATTATTTATTTCATATGCATGAAAATTTTAATTATGCAAAGAATAGATAATAATGAAATAGAATCTCACAAACCACAATTGAGACAAGTTATATCTTTGGAAACCCTTTCGAGAGAAAACCCAACTAAAAGGTGAGGTTGCTCCACTCTCTTTCTCTAAATAGAAATTGGATGAAAGTATAAAGAAATGATCTAATGGCTCGTTGGCTAATATAGTGCATAATTCCTCTATATTTTCTCTATCCCTATCCATCTCAGCTACTCTACTTGTTTATGGAACAAAATTCACTCAAATACAATGGAACCCCTTTTCCCTAGAGTGGCCTAGTTATAACACAACTTGATAGCCTACCAATGGTTAAGCTTGACTCCTTCAAATATTAACTAGAGCTTAAATATTGACTCTTCTAGATTCTTGTTCATAATGATCTTGTTTCTAGACATTTTTCTATGAGTAATGGAGGTTGATGTGGCATCCTCTTGAATTATGGTGGTCAAAACAGAAAGTTCAACTTCTAAGTGGCATAACTTTTGCATACATACTGTAATTAAGGAAAGTATTGAGTTGGTGGAAAGGTATTTTTGTGTATAATAGCAAATAAAGGTGAATTTATTAAGAAACAAAGTTTTACCCCCCACCCCCCAAATAAAAACACCATTTGATGCCTCAAAATTCATTGAATAATGTAACTAGTGTTGGTCTTTGATTCATAATGTAATGTATTTGTCAAAAGAAATAAAAAAAAAAATTATTGTAAAATAAATTGGCCTATTAGAGCATGGGTTTCATGCTTGCTTCAATGATTAATAGGTCAAAGCCTCCATTTTAGGCTTCTAGGATTTGTGTTAAGAGTCCTTGTCCATGTCATCATGTAATAAACCCTTCTTAGGCTTTGTTTACCAAGAAAGAAATTTATTTTTATGTAAAATGATCTATTTAGGACTCCTCCACCAAGTCAGCCTCATTGGAATAGAAAAGCTACTATATAAAGGCATCTACTCAACCTCATTTGGACACTCACTCACTCAAGTTCGATCTGCAAGTGCGAAAAAGTAAAGAAGAGAAGGAGAAAAACTAAAATGAAGAAAGAGAAACTCTAGCAAAGGAAGAAGATGATTTTATCTTGTTTCTATCTCACACATGTGAAGGAATTGAAACTGAAAGAGGGCTAAAGTTGCAAGGCTGCAGTAGGGCCAAAATTTTGAAGTTAGGGGCCCAAATTATGAAGCTGGGGTTTGAGATTATGACTTGAAGTTGGATTGAAGCAGTTTGAAAGAAATTTAATTCTATTATTTGGTTCATCATCTCGGAAGGTTGAGTTGGTGGAGGAAGGTATTTTTGTTTGGTTTAAAGTCTTATATTTTCTCAAGTTTTATTTGAATCTTCAAGTGGAAGAGTTTGACTGGTTTTTCCCCAGTATAGGGGTTTTAGCCATGGCTGAGTGCCTATATATGGTGTCCTTGATCTTCATGTTTTATTTTGATGATTGATTAATGAGAATAATATATAATAAGAATTTAAATAAATAAAACAATAACATAAGTATATCACAAGTAATTGTCAAGACAAGAATATATTTCTGCCTTTCTGGTTTTCTAACATGGTTTCAGAGCTAAGGTAAAGGAGGAAAGAAAAAGGAAACTTGAAGATCCATTGAAAGGGTCAAAGAAAAGGATCATATAAGAAGAGGAATGCCTACTATATATATCAAGAAAATAATACATTTTAAATTATATGACAACCTCAATGAAGATATAAAATAGGCTAGAAGGAGCCTCCAACTAAAGGCCATGGAAGAAGAAGATAAATCTCATCCTTGCTAAGTGCAAATTATTGGATTTTCTTCTAGGAAAAGTTGTGACACCAACAGATGATGCAGGAAAGGAAAAGTACAAGGAAACAAACATCTTTTCCATGAATATAATTGTAGATGCAGTAAATTACAATATAATCCCATACATATCCAACATAGATACTTCTCAAGGGATGTATGAAGCTCTCTCAAAACTATTCACCATCAAGAACATTGGACAAATAACTAGTCTCAAGAATGAAATAAGAACCATGAAGATGAAAAAATATGATACTATTTATTCATATTTTGTGAGTATCTCCTGAATAAGAGAAGAAATACAAGCCATTAATGAAGCTATGCCAGAAAAGGAACTTGTGATTGTTGCACTATTAGGTCTACCAAAATCATGGATCTCTTTTGCATCAGGTATTAGTAGTTGGAAGGAAACACCATCCTTTTAACAATTTTGGAATGCTTGAAGTTAAGAAGAAGCCCACATATCATTAAAAAATAATAATAAGGAAGAATATGAGGAGAACACCTCTAATGGATGCTATGTTAATCACAGGAAGAAGGGATGATACAAGAAATTCAAAGGACCAAAGAAGAAGGTTGATTTATCAAAGATTGAATGTTACAATTGTCATAAGATGGGACATTAAAAGAGTCAATGTCTTGAACATACAAGGAATAAAATGAGATAAATAGAACATGAAAATGTTGTTGAGGAAGATCCACCAAAGAAGAGCAAGGTTGAAGAATCTGAAGTCAAAGACTTATACTATGAATTCTTTCCTTGCATATCCTTCTAGATTATTATTTTAAGTTTTTGTAAATTTTCCTTTTATGTTTTGATCTGATTTGTCTTGTTATAAAGTCTTGAATTGTTTTTTATAAGATGTAGGTATCCCTAAGAAATATTGGATTAAGAGGGATCCTTCACCATTTTACCAAAAGATAAGTAAAATTTCCTTGTTTCATGTTTCATGTTTGATTTCCTCCTGTTGGGGTTCCCATGTTTTGGCCAGATTGGCAAGACCAAAAGATGAGACAACATCAGAACCACTTTGGGGCCCTAGGATCTAGCCCTCCTGGACCCGGAGAGGGATCTCTCCAATACAACAAAGAATGATATATCTTTGAAAGCTCAAAATGAGATGTTAGCTAGGTATGAAGCACAAAGGAGGGTTTTAAATGATTAGGTTGGTTGGTTGCTGGGTTGGTCATGAGATCATAGACTGAGAAAGAAAAGGGAGAAAAGGAACAAAACAGCAGTATGTTTCAGCAAAGGGGATAGGTCAAGAAAGTGCCATCCATTGGGCTATGGAGTCATGAAAGGTAATTACATGCAAAAACTAGCCAAAGCTTTCAGAGGGCAAGTCATCTACACTAAAGGATATTTTTAGATAGATGGTGGAATGGAACGTTAAGGATTTAAAGTGAAAGAAGGAAAGCAACCCAATTTCTATTTATAGATCAGGTCAGAGGTCATTTAACTCCAGACCTGCTTGGACATACTCAAAGGCAACTCTCAAAGGAGGGACAAAGGGGCATCTTATAGATCAGACCAGAGGTCATTTAACTCCAGGTCAGCTTTAGCATGCTCCAAGGAGAAACAGAGATAAGTTAAACAGAGCTAGGGTCTATAGATCAGAGAAGGACTTTCAGCCTTCAATGCTTTGACACCAGCAAGAGATCTTATAAAGGCCGGCTAGTCGCACAAGGATCCTAGTGGATAGGGCTAACTCTAATCCCCAGTGTTCCTAAATCTTCCAGCTTAAACCCAACAAGAAAAACTAAGCAGCAGAAAACATTAAAGGCAAGGAGAGCGGAAACATAGGGTACCTAACAAGGGTAAATCCTATGCGATATTTCTGATGCAAGCCAGTAGAAAATGAAACAGTATGAAAATGTAATTAAACGATAAGATAAGGAACACATCACTCGTAGTAATAGACCAGGATCCAAAGAAATGTGCTTGATTAATTGATGCAAAACCAATCACATACACTGAGATCAATGGCTGTTACAATCTAAACTTCTCCTCCCAGCCTACTACAATACAAACTACTCTGCTATTTTCTCCCAAAATTGTTCTAATAGTCAGAACTGAATCTCTCTAACTACAATCGGAAACAACTGAACAACAAACTTTTACAATACCTTCTTCAGGATTCTTATAGGAGAAAGGAATAACAGGAGTAGATGTAAACTTAAATGCAGCATTAAAACTCTACAACAGCAGGAGGGCCGAGGCTCCATTTAGTTTAAATTCTGGGCATTTATCTCTGGTACTCATTGGATGATGGAGCGGTCTTTGTCAGGTTTCCATTTACTCTAGGTATGTCTCTGGTGTACTGAAAAAAATGCATAACGATGATGCTAGGGTCCACCATACTATATAACTAATGCACTAGTAGCATAGGACTGCTGTCGGGGCTGAAAAATCTCCCTATAGGATGAGGATTGTATGGTCACATCGTCCTTTCACGGGAAAGAACATTATAATGATGTGAAACCCTGATAGTATTATTTTCCATGTATTGGACCTACTGAGCGATCCATGGGGTCTTTAATTCTAGTACCTTGCCTTTGCATAATTTGATTAAGGCTTATAATCTGCAATTAAAGGCCTTAAACACTCTGTTCTCCTACTGATACTCTTTGTTGCTTTCACGATTTCCTCTGACTGCAAAATCTGTGCTTTAATGGTGCCGAAGAGGTTTTGCAGAGCTTGAATTCTGTCCCTCGATGAAATTAATGTTGCAGACACCTTTCCAGTCATTTCCCTGTAATATCAGGCTCTAAATTCAGCTTCTTCTACGCATCGTACCACCACAATAGTGAATATGAATCATGGCAGTTTTTCGCCACCTGTAACCCTGCAAAACATGAAAACCTGTTAAGAAAACATGCACAGGGAGGGTGGCGTAGATGACTGTGACAATGGCAGTGTGGCCCGGACGTGGACGATTAATGCAGTGGATACTGTGGAGGAAAACCATGGAACAGCAGGAAATGCACGGGAAGACATCGAGACAGACAATTTAACGTAAAACATTAAACTTTGACCTATGCATGGAATATATATAAGGGACGGGCGAAAGACGACGAACACACGTGGAAAAATGACGTGGCGGGACGTGCAATCGAATTTGGACCGTCCGATCTCAGGAGGAGATCGACGGCTGGGGACATGGTGGAGGGCGATTGAATCTGGACTGTCCAATCTCGGGAGGAGATCGACAGCTGAAAATGCATCGGAGAGTGACAGATGGTGAGCCAGGGGTACGGATGCCTTGGGTTATCCACCACGCAACTTCGTGGCGTGATGGTCGTTGGATGGGTGACCGCAGATCGAACGGTTTATATGCATATCGCGCCATGTCAAATACCGAACGATAACACGCGATGGGGGGGAAATTTTGGAATAGTGATGGAGGCACGTGTCAGGAGATGAATGGAATTGCTCCGAAATGAAAAATACTGCCCACCTCCGAAAGGCGGTGCAATAGATACCGTCGGTTTTAGAACAGTGCACGGGGACCAACGGGGCGGGTAAAATCTGGGCCGTTGATCTGTGGGTTAAATGAATGGTGGAGATGCGATGAACGGGCGGTGAAAAGGTTGGGCTACGGACGTGGTGGGGAAAAACGATGACCATCTGATCTATACAGATCGACGGTTCAGAACGTGCCCGATATGGATTTGAGATAAGCGCTTTTCGGGCTGGTGGGTGGTTCTAGCACCGCGGTCGCGTGGAGAAAAAGTCGAGGGGGCTGGCTTGAAGGGGGGTAGGACCCATATATGTACAAATGTGGGTTTTGGCTCATTTTTAATGCATTTTGAGGGTAGGAAAAGGCAACTATAGAGGAAACAGGGCTTTTAAACTAAACAAGGGGTGGGTGTAGGATTTAGAGGGGATTTGGGAGGATTTAGAAGGTAGAAAGGGGAACTTTAACAATGGGGAAAAAGGGTTAGAAAGGGATACTTTCCAGGGGTACAAGGGGAAATGTAGGCCCTTTGGAGCACAATTTTTTAATTAGAGAGGCTTAATCATGGGAATCAGCAGAGGGGATTTATCAAAGGCCAAAGGCACAAGGAGCCTTCAAGGATGATGTGTTTTCAGAGGAAATGCATTCTTTGAAGGCTCAAAAACATTCTAGCCCCCTGTTTTCTTGTAAAAAATTTATAGGGGGGCTAACACCTCCACACACATAGATCTATTTGTGTTACATACTCATAATCCTTTCTTTGTATTTTCATTAGAAGGAAAGTTTGCAAGAATGCATAAGGATAATGGAGGAAACTTCAAAGAAAGACTTATATTATAAAAGTAAGCATGTTGTTGAAGAAACTCTACAAGGTTTGTTAAAGAACAACTCAAGGTATGTTTGATTTGATTTAACTTGTTGCAGAATAAGGTATAAATATTCTTCATTTTTAAATTTGCTTCATATTACTAACTCTCTCATGTCTAGGGTTTTGAATCATAAGGATTCTTTTTAGAGTGATTAATCGCTAGATTGAATCTACCCTTATCATTATATCTCTTGTCATTTTGTTTTGATAAAACCCTAACCTTAGGGTTCACTATAAAACCCTAGCCTTTTGATGCTTATGGTATACTAAGGATGAAACCCTAATATTATTAGGGTTTATTGATAAATTTTAGATCTATTGTAAAAATCATACTTTCTTAATATTTAGGAATGTTATGGTAGATCCCTAGCATTTTAGGGTTTGTTGTTGACATCTAGAATCCCTATTCTTTCTTAGGGTTTGGTAAATTAGGATTGATGAAAAAACCATTGTAGTCTATATAAAACCATAGAAATGGATATCTGGGTGTATTTATGTGGATATCATCGTGATTTATGTGTTCCACTTTCTTATCCTTCCTTCTATAGGTTCAATTTCTTATTAAATTTCATTGATGAATTATCTAGACACACTTCGGTTTATTTCTCAAAACTTAAGAGATTTGTTTTTGACTTGTTCTTGGCCTACAAGGCCCTTGTAGAAAAACAATTTGGACATCAACTGCAAAGGATAAAAAAATATAATGGAGGTGATTATATCAACAATAAACTCACAAATTATTGTACTATATAGGGCATTAAATTGTAACATATGTTCCATATACATCACAACAAAATGGTGTAGTTGAAAGAAAGAATCATACATTAAAAGAAATGGCTAATTATATGATTCAATATAAGGGATCTTAAATATTGGGTGGAAGCAATCAACTGCACAAATTACATCGAAAATCACACTCCCACAAGGAATTTAAGAAATATAACATTGGAATAAGCATGGACTAAAATTAAGGCAGATGTAAGTCACTTTTGTATCTTTGGTAGTGTAGCACGAGCTCACATTCTTGATGTAAAAAGGAAATATTTACAACCTAAAAGTAAGAAGAATATTTTTGTTGGTATTCTAAACATGTAAAAAGTTATAGAATTATTCAATCTCAATCCAATAACATAATCATTAGAAAATATGTTAAAATTGATTAAAATCTCTTGGCCTATGAGCCAAATTCGATAATTTCGCCCTCTTCAAGCTACGAGCCATCTTAAGCATTTGTGCCACCTTATATTCTTATTATGTTCTCTTCTTCAAATGATGTAATTGAGGATGAAGATCTACCTCCACATTCTTACATTCCTTCAAATGAGTCCAATGAACATGAAGCTGCACTAGCACCAAAAATTCCAAAATGGGTCCATTAAACACAAGAAGGTGTTGGTGACCTTGCCAATGATCCTATAAATCAACATCATACACATTTACAGTCATAAGTGAATCCAACCTTGGCAACCTTTTTGATGATCTAGAAGAAGAGATATACATGAAACAACGCCCTGGCTATGTTCAAACTGACTCCAACCTTGTTTGCTACATTAAGAAATCTAAATATGGTCTTAAACAAGCTCCTTGATATTGGTATGCAAAAATGGATAACTTTCTTCTTGACATCAACTTCTCTAGATGTAATTTTGACCCCATTGTAAACACCAAGAAATTAGGAAGCCATCTCATAATCCTTGTTCATTGTGTTGATGACCTTATCCTCACTAATAATGGCCTTAAATTTTAACGCATGTGAATTCAATCCTTAAGAAGAAGTTTGAAATGATATACTTAGGATATCTGCATTATTTCCTTAGCCTCTAATGCTTGCAAACCCAAGAAGTAATTTATATTGCCCAATATGAGTATGCACATGACCTCCTTCATCACTTTCACATGGAAGATTGTAAACCAATCCCTAGTTCTCTTTTTAATTATGTAGTTAAAATTACTTCCACCTGCACTACAACTGCAGTTTATACCACTTTGAACCATTAATTAGTTGGTAGCCTATTATATTTGACTCATACTCATCCTAATATTTCCTTTGTTGTTAGTCTTGTTGCTTGGTATATGCAAGCACTAGATGAAAGTTATTGGAAAGAAAATAGGATACTTTGATATATTTGGGGTATAGTTTAGTTTGGGATACATTACAATTAAATGGAAACGCCTTTGTATGTTGGTTTCATTGATTCAAATTGGGCTAACAACCTCGGTGATCAGAATTTCACTCAAATTTATATTTACAGTCTTGGTTCCAGACTTAGAACTTGGTATTGTAAAAAGTAACATGTTATTCTCTTCCTTTAGCAGAAGAAAAGTACCAAGCAAGGATTAATTCAAGTCAAGAAGTCTTTTGGCTTTAACAAATCCTTTCATAGTTTGACTTCCAATAACAACATTTGACCACACTCTAGTGTGACAATCAAAGTGCCATAAATCTTGCTAAATATCTAGTTTAACATCAACACAAAAAACACATTAAGCTACAAATGCATTTCATCATAAAACTCATTCATGATCGAGTTCTTGAAGTGCACTTTTTCCCTACAGATGATCAAGTTGCAAATATTTTCACAAAGTATCTTATAGAAGTATAATTTTCTAAACTTCAATCTATGTTAGGAATTCAAGAAGTTGTCATTAAGGAGGGATGGGAGCCAAAGCCTCCTTCCTTCTCCTATTGTGTCACCTTTGTAAATCCTTCAATCGTATCCCTATTCATTCCTAAGGGGGGATGTTGGATATTTAGAAACATGAGTTAGTTATGTTCAATTTGGTCAACTAATGTGTCTATTGTGTAAAAGTGTGTTTCTTTAGCATGCATTAATTGATTTGTGGCTTAACACCTAATTCGTCCATGATCTCTATTTAAAAGGAATGAAGGATCATGGTTAATGATCAACTATGAGAACTTTCTTATGGAAAATATTTTCTTTTGAATTAATAATTTTGCCTCAAGTGGCCACGTTGGCTAGAGTTGTGGAATGTTTCTCCCTCAAATGGTTTTAACCATATAAAAATACTAGTGTTGTGCTCTTTGATTTGGTTGTGTGAGTGGTTATTGATGTTAATTTTTACAAAGAGGGTCAAATTCCACTATGGATGGCTCAGATGATTAAGATAATAATTTAATTAGATTCCTCTTTTCGAGAGGATCAAAATGGACCTATAGATCGCCCTAATCAGTTAAGAAAAAGTTAAATTATGAATTGATTTATTATCTTATGGGTCGACCTAACCACATGTTGATTCAATCAAAGCCCCAAGCGGTCCCTCACAAAATTATAAATAGAGGCAACCTCAAGCTCATTTGTACACTTTCTCAAGCAATCTATGATTTGCATCCATCAGTTTATTTCATCTATGTTTATGTCTTGGCTCACACATGTACGTTGAGAGGAGCTTGTGCAGTGGCACGCAGTGGATCGAGATCAAAGTCTGATACACATTTCAGATCTGGGTATATTGAGCCAAAGTCGCGGGAAGGAAATGTAGGAATTTACAAGGTAACTTCCTTAGATCAAAAACCAAAGGTCACCTCTCACAAACAGGTCAAAAATCAGTACACCAGTATTATCACGTGGTTAAAACTGTTGGAGAGGGAAACAGTCTATGGCCTGAGCCAATGTGGCCACTTCAGGAAATTTATTAATATAAAAACAAAAGTTGCATATGTTTATCTCATAAACGATTACCAGAAAAATGACCCTCCATGCTCTTTAATAGAGATCATGGACCAATCGGGTGTTAAGCCACGGATCAAGCGTCGTTAATACCGAGGAGAGAGAGAACCATCGGATCACTAAAAATCGTGACCGTCGGATTATTAATTACAAATGTACATAGTAAAGAAACATACTTTGCCTAAATCTACACTAGACTAAGTTATTCTTAACTATTTCCTATGTGTCGAAATATCCTAACATCCCCCCTTAAGAACAACTTGGGATAAGATTGAAGGATTTACAAAGGTGACACAAAGGGAGCCTATTTCCTATGTGTCAAAATATCCTAACATCCCCCCTTAAGAACAAATTGGGATAGGATTGAAGGATTTACAAAGGTGACACAAAAGGAGCCTATTTCCTATGTGTCGAAATATCCAAACATCCCCGCTAGAACAAATTGGGATAGGCTTGAAGGATTTACAAAGGTGACACAATAGGATAAGGAAGGAGGCATTAGAACCTATCCCCCCTTAATGAAAACTTTCCTGAACTCCAAACATGGATCGAAGTTTGGTAAACTATGCTTCCGTGAGAGCCTTTGTAAAGACATCTGCTACTTGATCATTGGTTGGACAATACTAAACTTCAAGAACACGATCATGAATGAGCTTTCTGATGAAGTGTATGTGGAGCTCAATGTGTTTCATACGCTAATGTTGAACTGGATCTTTACATAGATGAATGGCACTCTGATTATTACACCAAAGTGTAGTTGGATGCTGCTAATGAAGACCTAATTCAGACAGGATCTGACAAAGCCACATGGCTTCCTTGCTAGCTTCAACTGCACCACGATACTCTGCTTTTGTTGAAGAAAGAGAGATGGAAATTTTTTTCTTACAAGACCATGTAATAGGTCCTGAACCAAGAGTGAATACATATCCTACAGTAGACTTTCGATCATCAGGGTCACCAGCCCAATCAAAATCAATGAAACCAATCAACAATGGAGATGCTCCTGCACTGTAATGAATCTCGAACTGAACTGTACCTTGAATGTATCGAAGTATTCTTTTAACTGCTTTCCATTTAATTTCATGAGGTTGGTGCATAAACCAAGAGATAATAATAATGACAAAGGAAAGGTCAGGACGAGTATGGGTTAGATACAAAATTTTACCAACAATTTGACGGTATAAGGTAGCATCAACTTCAGGGGTAGTACAAGTGACTGAAAGCTTGACTCTAGACTGAAAGGGAGAAGGGGTTGGCTTACAGTCTTCCATGTGAAAGTGGTGTAGAATATCACAAGCATACTTAGACTGAGAGAGGGTAATACCTTCTTCGGATTGCAAGACGTAGAGACCAAGGAAATAATGCAAGTGTCCTAAGTCTGTCATTTCAAACTTCTTTTTGAGGCTAGACTTCACATGGTTTATATGGTTAGGATCACTACCAGTAAGGATAAGATCATCAACATAAATAACAAGGATGGTGAAGGACTTACCCACTTTCTTGGTGTAGATAGTGTTGTCAGAATGACACCTAGAACAACCATTATCTAATATAAATCTATCCATTTAGGCATACCAAGCCCGAGGAGCTTGTTTGATACCATAGAGAGACTTCATAAGGCAAAAAAAAAGGCTATAGTCGTTTTGGATAAAGCCAAGGGGTTTTTTTGTGTAGATTTCTTCATGCAAATATCCATGTAAGAAGGCAGATTTAACATCCATTTGATGGACTTCCCATTTAAAAGAGGCAGCAAGGGAAAGAACAAGGCGAATAGAATTCATTTTGGCAACAAGGGAGAAGGTTTCAGTATATTCAATGCCTTCAACTTGTGAAAATCCTTTAGTGACAAGACGAGCTTTATGTCTATCCACTTTTCCATCTGGTCCAAACTTTTTTTTGTAAACCCATCTGCATCTAACAAGTTTTCTTCCTTTTGGAAGAGGAACAAGATCCCAAGTATCGTTCGCTAATAAGGAACAATACTCTTCATTCATAGCTTCATCCCAATCTGGATGACCAGAGGCTTCTTCAAAGGTTTCTGGATCAATATTTTCTGGAACTTGAGCCAATAAGGAAGAGGCTCTTTTGAACTGAGAACGTGTACATCATCAATCGACAGGGTCACCTGCAAGAGAACCTGCTGCATCCCGAGTAGATCAGACCCATCTTGGAATATGTGGAGTAAAAGGAATAATTTCAAGAGGTGGAGGAGGATTTTCATCCTCGTTGTCATCGTATGAACTAGAAGGAATGCTATTAAAAATAGAAGAGAGAGAGAGAGAGAGAGGTGGCACATATGCCGAATTAGGCTCGTAGGCCAAAGGTGGCACACCCGCCGAACTAGGCTCGCAGGCCGATATTTTTTCATCAAATTTTACATCTCTTCTAATGATTATATTTTTTTATTTTGGTTGAATAATTCTATATCCTTTGACATCTTCATAATATCCAAAAAAATTGCATTTTTCACTCTTAGGTTCTAAGGCTTTATATTTTTCATCTAGAATATGGGCCCAAGCATCACTTCCAAAAACACGAAAGTGACTTACATTTGGTTTGATTGAGCTCCAAGCTTCTTCTAGAGTTATATTCTTTAAAACCTTAGTAGGAGTGCGATTTACTATGTAATTTGCACAATTAATTGCTTATGCCCAAAAATTGAGACTAAGTCCTTTAGATTGAAGCATAAAATTAGCCATTTCTTTTAAGGTGCAATTCTTTTTTTCAGCTACAGCATTTTGTTGTGGAGTATATGGAACAATATGTTGCAATTGAATGCCATGCTTGGTGCAGAAGTTGATAAATTTGTTGTTAACATATTCTCCCCCATTGTCTGATCTTAACTTGAGAATTTGATGTCAAGATTGTTTCTCAACAAAGACCTTAAAGGCCAAGAACATGTTAAAAACTTCACTCTTAAGTTTTAATAAGTATACCCAAGTGCGTCTAGAAAAATCATCAATGAAAGTTAAGAAGTACTTGCAACTAGAGAAAGAGACAACAGGAAGTGGACCACATAAATCACTGTGCATAAGTTGCAAAGGGGTTGAAGCGTGCCAAGAGGCATGTTTGTCAAAACTATCCCGATGATGTTTTCCGAGTAAACATCCGGAGAAAACACCATCTCGGCAAGATACCATAGGAATACCCGTCAGCATATTTTCTTTATATAGATTTTGAAGAGAGTGATAGTTTAAGTGACCAAATCGCTCATGCCAAAGTTTGCTCACTTCATCATTATGAGCAACAAAAACGGAGGGAAGACATGATGACCCAAATTTTTCAAACTTATACAACCTTATGGAATCATCAGCAATGCCAGTAGCTAAAATATTTCTAGGAACTTTAAGGTCCTTGATTACAACATCATGAGGTGAGAATTCTACCATTTTCCCTTCACCTGAATGAGTTATCTGATAAACAGAGAGAAGGTTGCATGATAAGGTAGGAACACATAGTACATCATTAAACCGACCATTATCTAGATGAATGGTTCTAGATCCTACAACACTAAGAGATCTATCATCACCAACATAAATATGTTTGGTGTTACAATCATTTAAAGAAGAAAACATGGATTTATTTTTGGCCATGTGGTAAGAAGATCCAAAATCAATGAGCCACTCATGAGAATGAGAAGAAGAAGATACATTTAATGCATAACCAAATCTTTATGCTTTACAACCACAAGAAGAAAGTGTCATTCCTGAAGATGATGGTGAAGAGTGCTCCAAATTGATGTTGTGCTTCTTCATTGCTGCTTCTAAGGCTTCCATCTTCTTAAAACGTTTGGACTCTATATGGCCATCACGATTACAAAATTTGCAATGTCTATCTGTCTTCTCCCTTTTTTTTTATCTGCCTTATTAGTTTGGTGAGTTGTCTTTCAGTTTGCGACTAAAATTGCTTAGGACCCTTGTTTGGTTTCGGACCATACTTTTTAGGATACTGCTTCTTGGGATTCTTTTGATATGATTTTTGTTGGGATGCTAAGGCTTTCTTAGAAGCGTTTCCAAGAGTGATAAGACCAAGGTTTAAGAGTTTTTATTGTTCTCTTATCAAAGAATCACAAAAGGCATCTAAAGAGGGGTTCTTGTAGGTGGTTCCTGGAGAAATAATGGCTTCTCTAGTGGAATGGAAGGTGGAAAAAAATACAGAGTATGCAGGGCCAAGCTTAGTAAGAATTCAATAGATGAGGCTATCATCTTCCTTTTTTACCTTACAAACTTCTAAAATAAGTCTAAGGGTCTTGAATTTGGACAAAAAATCTTCAATAGAGGAGAAATTATTGGGGCCCAAAGTAAGCAACTCATTTTCAAGCTGGTGGGCCCCGATTTGATTTTGAATGCCAAAGACAGTATTCAGCTTTTCCAGGGCTTCATGAGGGGTGTTAATGTCAAGGATATGAAATCAAAGATCTTGAGAAATGGACATTCCTATCAACCCTCATGCTTGATCTTGTTTATTTTCCCATTTAGTGACTGTGGCTATTCTGTAAAGCCCTTTTCTTAAGTATATCTATCATGTGAGGTAGCCATTGGAAATAATTGGTTTTGTTAAGAATAATCGGGCATTCACTTTCCATTTTTTTTTAAACACGAGCTAAAAAAATCTAAAACTAACTGCTCCAATGGAAAGATCTCGAAAAATTAGGCTGATTAAAAAAATACGGCTCGAAAAGTGGCTTCCGGATGAAGAATTTATGCCTTTTTGAAAAAAATGAGTTTTAGATGTTGTATAGTTATGGGAATGGTTTGAAATTTGATGATGAATTTCAACTTAAAAAAAAAAAAAATCCCGCCCCTTTAACAATTTTTTTTTCAAAAGAAGCTTGAGAAAGAGACTTGAACTCAAGACCTCTAAAAAAACACAAAAAAACAAGAAAAAAAAATGAAATTCAAGCCTTACGGAAAAACGTTAGATTTTTGGTTAGCCTTACCAGAAACTATCATTTTTTTCACTATTTCTGATTTCTCGAGATCGCACAAAGACGCGGGGAAAGAGCATACATAGCAAAAAAAATCCCTTCTTCCTATTTCTGATTTGCCGAGATCGCACACAGCGTAGAGAAAAGAGCATACACAGAGAAGAGGGTATAGATCTGGCAAATAAATAAAACCTAAAAACCGAAATAAACAGAGGGAATCAAAATAAGCAGAACTATTAACAAATATAACTGAAAAACAGATACTTTATACCTCCAGATCTAAACTGACATAACTTGGGCAACCGAAAACCTTTTCGCATGAAACGAAAGGCGTTCTTCACTGTAATAGATGCTCCATACACAACAGAGTAGTTCTGCAAGCTTGAAAATTTTCATAAATAATAGATCTAGAAAAAGACAGTCGCATGCAGTCAAACCGGCTTCGGATTTGGATCAACAATGGATGCAACCCTCAAAATAGCTCTAATACCATGTAGGAATTTATAGGGTAACTTCCTACGATAAAAAACCAAAGGTCACCGCTCACAAATAGATCAAAAATCAGTACACCAGTATTATCATGTGGTTAAAACCCCCGAAGAGGGAAACAATCCACGGCCTGAGCCAACGCGACCACTTCAGGAAATTTATTAATATAAAAAGAAAATTTGTATATGTTTCTCTCATAAACGGTTACCAGAAAAATGACCCTCCATGATCTTTAAATAGAGATCATGGACCAATTGGGTGTTAAGCCATAGATCAAGTGTCGTTAATACCGAGGAGAGAGAGAATAATTAGATCACTACAAATCGTGACCGTCAGATTATAAGTTACAAATGTACATAATAAAGAAACACTCTTTACCTAACTCTACACTAGACTAAGTTATACTTAACTATTTCCTATGTGTCGGAATATCCTAACAGGAAAGGCCTAGGTAGAAGCCTAGGTTAGCAGAGATGCAGGTAGGGTGTGTTGTGCCCGCAGCCAAGGAGTCAAATCCATTGGCACAACTTGTTAAGAGTGTGGACTTGTCACAAAGGTTAGATTGGGATGATATGAATCAGATTTTCATGCACAATGTTGTGGTAGTGGCTCAGAGCCCCAAATCCACGAGTTAAGCATGTTAAGGCCACAACTCATAGACTTACTCGGCATATCTAATTTGGTTCAACTTCAGTTGATTGTGCAACACTTCTAGACATCAGTTTTTCAGTCACAGTTTTGTCAGAGTGATCATTGATAGTCTCCTAGATTCAGATATAGCACTTCAAAGTTGAGACCACTTAGTGATCTATCAGATCCGTGTTTTGGTATTATAGATCTACTAATCTGTAGATCAATTTTTATTTTTTTTTCTGCTGCATATGTATCTTCAGTTCTTATTCAGTATCATTCATGTTCATCAGTTTTCTATAGCCAGTTTCAATTCATTTCAATTCTCAGATTCAGTTTCCTTCATGCAGAAATATGGGTATGGTTTTAGTGTGTGTATGCTATTTGTTTTTTGCATCGAAAATATATGTACTCATGGATCATTGTACTTTTTTTGCTGAATCATTCAATGATGATCTAAGAAGAAGAATTTCCAAGGGTTTTCCCCATAGTGGGTTTTGTCGTGGTCTCGGACCAATCTTGGTGTCTATATGTGTTCATGCTTGTCTTCCTTTGATCTTTTACTTTCTGATTCTTAATGATGATGATGATGATGTTGTTATTTCAACATAATTATATATTCTGATGTTTAATAATACAAATATGTACAATGATAAAATTATTTGGGGTGAACTCAACATGTTGGTGAATAAATGTAACTATCAAAGTAAAGAACAATGCTACTTTATTAAAAATTAACATGGTATCAGAGCTAGTTGAAGAAAAATAATGGAGATCACCCCAGGGAGACACTTCTATGGAAGTAAGTAGAGAATGGTAGAGACCTAAAATAATTCTATGGTATGAATAAAACCCTATACAACAAGTGGATATAGGTTTGAGAGAAACCCTAGTTTATGGTAAAGTATTGAGATTTGATATATGAAACCCTCACATGGAATTTTTGAAGATGCTCAAGCGCCACTTGGATCAGTTTGACAGAAATGACCCAGTTATTGATAAAGTTTTTGATTGAAGGTACCATTTCCTTATGATCTATGGATGGTTCTTTAATGTCGGTTCGAGAGGGAGAGGATCATCTCTCATTAAAGATAAGTATTCCTTGACTTATAACCCTTACTCTTGTTTATTCTTAGGAATCGGATTTCTATGACTATTGTTTCTAGTCGCTACTTCCTGCATGTATATTTGAGCACCTAGATATATCTAACCTCTGCGATGAGATGTGGTGAGTGGATCCCTCTTGAGGATATTTGAAATGCAGGAAAGTTAGCTTGATATGGAAATGCATCTATATCTAAAAATGCAGGTAGATTTGGAAAAGGAAATATGGCTAGATCTAAAAAAGGTAAAGAGGCACTTGCACACTACAAGTCACCTATGTGAAGGTGCACAAGTAATACCAAAAGGCATGCATGGTATATTTTTTTAATGTAATTATGATTTAGCTACAACATTGGATGCCTAAGTAAGCCCTATGATATATTGAGAATGTATACTTCTCGGATGACTTATGCATGCATATGAATGATTGGTATTTATGTTTCCTATGATGAAATGGTGCACCTGGTATTGAATGGTTTGATCATGATGATCTACTTGATTATGCGAGAGTACTTGAGGTGATTTTTTATCTTGGATATAGTGGCATAACTTAATGTATGTCTAACATCTATTGTTTTTAGATTGATTTTAGTGGATGGTACTCTTGACTCTTGATATGCATAATATTTGTTGGATCTCTTATGGAAGTTTACCTCATTGATATGGCATAGATAATTCTTGCGATAAGCATGATGAACTCTCATAGAAAAGAGTGATTGCACCTTGTTGGTTTATTGATTAACCTAACTTGATCCTATTGAATATGATATGCATGGTATTTTCAACCATGATGATAAAGGAATATTTATGAGATTAACGTTAAAAATATTTGACCATTTGTGGTTATAGTATGCGGTGAAATTAAATACTCTAACTTGATGTATTGTTATTGGATCTTAAGATTGTGTTGTCACATCATTGTGCCGCCCTGATATTTCAAGTCTAGCCCTTGATGAAAGATTGATGACATGATATTGATGATCATGATATATTTGTGTTTAGGATAGATCTGTTATTGCTTGATCACTATAAAGACAGGTTGATGACATGAATGAAGTGGATTCTCATTTAGAGGGAGAATCACCCTCCTAAAATATTGTTACTCATGTGTCTATTGAAATATGATTTAAGTATCTGACATTGTTGATCTAAAACAGAGTTTTGAGCCTCATTTACGCAAAGGAAGGCTCATAGATGTGACTATGCCTGAGAGACACAAAATTAAATTTTTTTATAATGAATTCGGTCTATACTTCGAATCCATGGATCTCTGATTTATCTTGTCATTGTGAACTGATTTCTGAAATTGTTGGAGTCAAGAATGAAATCATATGGTCACTTGGAAGATGTCAGTTCTACAAATGTATTGTAGATACTAGTAAGATCTTTCAACTAAGAAAGTTCGTATGTTTGAACCAAACTTGTGTGTGCAGGTGGCTGAGACATTCATAGGGATATGTCATTGTGTTTGAGGATTGTGCATCATTTTTTGGCTAATTAATATTGATAAACTATGTTTGGTACTTTTGACGTGATGCTTAATGATTGATACATGTCTAGATTTATATATCTTACCATGATTTCACATTTGTATTTGACATGATTTGATCTGGTGATGGTTGATTTTGTAATATCACAAAAAGGGAACTATCAGCAAGGCATGACTGGAAAATGCATTTTCTAGGAACGGCTGCTACAGGATTTGAAACCAACACTTGGATCCCTTATATCTGAGTATCTAAGTCCTAAATCCAAGAGGATATCAAAAGAAAATCCTTATAGGTAGGACAAACGAGCCTCCCACACCTAGTATGGCTTGATAAATGCCCAATGAGGGACTACAACAATGTATAAACATAGTAATGGATATGTAGCATTAAATAAGCTCATAGGTTATGTTAAAACACATAGCCATAAATACAAGCTACAACAGCAATCTGTACTTCATTATATGAGTCAAAATTTGGGGGAAAACAACAATTTATGCCCTAAAATGGTTAATTTCAGAGATGGGCGTGAAAATAAGGGCAATTAATGGTGGGATATCATATATTAGGTCATATGGGACTCACATTCAAAATTTCAAAAAAAACAAATGACTCTAGCTATGTTAAACAGGTCTCCCACTCCCGGTATGGCTTAAAAAGGCCCAATCCCTATGACTTAATTACTGCAGAAATTACTAAAGCACAGGAAGTGTGATTTTATAAATGTGATGGATGCAATATGGTATGGAAATCATGAAATCATATCTATAGCATGTTTCATACAATGTACAATAGATAAACAGAAGAATTACATGAAGAAACCCTCAAGATTGAGGTGTTGCAACAAAAAAATGAGATTGCAAAGCCTGTCAGCGTTATTTTATTGATGCTAAAGTAGATATGTATTACACATCAAATCTATAGTAGATCTGTGTACAAAAATATAGATCCAATGCATATTTGTATACTAGATGGTCTCCTTAATGCATTCCCCTTAGGGATCTGAGCAAATCATGAACAACAGTGAGTAGATTTGAGATCTAAGTTGCAGTCTTGTAGTAATATTCAGAAATTATATAGTAAATAAAACCATATACAAATCATATCTAAAGGTAACATGGATTGGATGGAAAATCCATGGATCACCACAGTGCAAGGAAAGCTCCTCAACACCAGAGATCACTCCTTAAAAACGTTGCTCAAACACCCTACAACTTCCCTCTTGCAGATAACGCAATTATGGGAGATAAAATGTGCTGTTAGCTTCAGTACTGAGTAGGCCTGATGCCTTGATCTTAAAATGCAGCTCCAATGATCCAATACACTCTTCCAGGAGGTTAAAAGACACACTCGCTGAGAAGAGGCACTAGATTTTCCTATATCTGAATAGATCTAGCTTCCACTGCTATAGCTTACAAAGAAAAACAAATCATAAACATGATCTGAATTGTGGTTGGAAGATGAAGCTTGGCCCAAATCCTGATAGTGGACAAGATAGAACAAGTCTCCTCCAAGAGCTGCTCAAGGAAGGAGGTGGGATTCCCGACCAGGAACACCCAAGTGCCAAACAACACTATTCTCTTCTCAGCTAAACATCCAGAGAATAAGGAATGTCTAAACAGACAACACCTTGAGAAATATCCAATAATCAACCCTCTCCTTGGTGTCCTCCTCCTCCTTTTATAATTTGGAAATCTTGTCAAACCATAAACCACCTTGATGATTTAGCCTCATTCACATGAGTGACCTCCAATATGAACTGTGTTGTGCCTTTAGGAGATACATTGCATGTAGACAACGCTGTGGATTTGGTCTTGTTGACCCAGTCAATTGGCCCAACCTCATTCACACTTAAGTGTGTTTATGAAAGTAGCTCATATTTAGCTTGTTTCACATTGAGCATTGATTTATTTTGATGTTTAGGAGTTATTATTGGTCCTCCTTTATAATTTTATTCATAAGCATGAAAAACAAAAAAAAATTGAATATTCCTATTAGCTTGGGCTAATTAGGAATATTACATTTTCCCAAATGAATATGTTATGTGTACATAGTGACCTTCAGTGTTATATGTTAGTATACAAATGTATGGTTCTGTGATGGCCTCCTTGTTCCTAGAAAAATGGTTGTTGTGACTTAGTATGAACATGCATGACTTAATCGTGATGTGTATGCACTTACACATAATGATGGAAATATCCTGTAATGACATGATTAAAATGATAGACTTGAGAACTTGACATGAAATGAAGTCAAGTCTTGATATGTGCTATGCCTATCTCTAGTTGAAAGAATTGATACTCTGAAATCAATATCTTTGATAATAGTTTTAACTGGCTTCTAAAATTGGATGAAATGGTTTTTTTAACAAAACATTGATTTGTGTTACAGAAGGAAAATTTTAGGGGCTAATATTCGTAGGTGGGCTAATTTTCTATACTTTTTCCAAAAAAAAGATTCACTAATTTCCATTTTTTTCTAAAATTGATTCGCCCAAATTTTATAGTATGAAATTATTTTACTCAAAAAATCTCCAAACATTTTACAAATTGCATACTATGGACTAGTGGGATTTGCCAAGGCTTCTAAACTTTAAGATCAATTTATGTGCTTAAAATTTTCCCTATTTGTGTAAGGCTAGATATGTTGGCATGATACGAAATTATTCTAGGAGAGAGTGTTACGTGATGCAAACTCCTTGATTCAAATTTTTTTATATGTGACTAGTGTCATCTGGTGAAGTTAGGATAATGAGTTCCAAGGTATGGCCTTGGTTTTTTATTATTGATTTGATTATACATATTGATATTCTATCCTTGACTGGTGATGATCCTCTGAAAATCTAAGACGAATATGCCTTTTTTAATATCGTAATCATGTATCATGGCATGATGAATTGATTTTTGGAATTTGGGAAAGAAATTCTGTATTGCAAGACCGTTGAAATGTCTTTGTGTAATGTAAATCGTTGGACACTCTGATTTAAAGTTCAACTGTTGATTGAACATGATATGGCATATGTTGGTTGGTTGAATCATTGATGTTCTGTTTTGAACATTCATCCATATATGATGTGTATAGAACATGATTGAATTCATGATTGAGCTGCTTCACTCAGAATTGCCACCAAACATATTTTATTTGTTCTACTCTTAAAGGTTGATATATTTCTACCATGATATGTAGTTTCATGAATGAACCAATGATGTTTTGATTTAGTATTGATAAGCACATTTGGACATTGCCTTAGTATTAGATCTGCCATGATATCTTGCATGAGAGGTCCTTAGCATGACCAAGTTAGGGTACAATGTTGCTAGCAAGGCTAGTTGTGAGGCATGATGTAGAAGCTACTTAGAGAGTTGATCAAGCATGATCTGGATAAGACATGGATACACGATGATGATAGAGAATCCCAAATATGTATAGTTGGGACTATGTGTTCTCCATTCATTTGAGACAATGCAGTTGTTCGATACAAACTGAGGCTTGTGATTGACACCTCCGTGAAAGGGAGGATGATTGTAGTATCCATGTAACCTCCGTGAAGGGGAGGATGATTATAGTATCCATGCGCATTTTACATCTCCATGAGAGGGTGGATGGTTTTGGTATCTTGTTTTCATTGGTATCTTTCTGCGATTTACATGATGATGTATGTTCTAAAATAACACTTGATTTGATGTCCTGTAGGTACAGGAATCAACAGATACCATATGAGAGAAGTTCTGATTGAGGACACTGAGCCAACTCTTCCTCTCTTTTTGAGCTCCCATAATGAGGAATTTAGATAGAGGGCTTCTGGGTTTGAGCAAACTCTAGAAAATAGGGTGTATTCCCTATTTGTCACCCATGGGTTGTGTGTGATCCTTGTCCGTTTTGACAAATCGAGTATCTCCTTCACCTTTGGTCTTTGTAGAGTATACCCTAGTTGGCATCATACCCACAAGCATGGCTTGTTGGGAATACCTCTTCGTTTGGCCAACGGTTGAGAAGGCTTGGAGGTGTGTGATCCTTACCTCTTGGTAATTTGGGTATCTCGTCCAAGTAGCATTATGATACAAGTGTTATTCCACATGACTATTCAGGGTCATTGATGGTAATATCCATAGAAAATAGGATGATTTAAGATAAATCTATGCAGTTCTGGGTTGAGAGTGAGATCCTCGATGTGAAATAACCCTATGCGATTATGGGTTGAGAGTGAGCTCCCCGATGTGACACCAAGGTCGAGATGATATCCCATGCGTGGAAGGGTATCCTATTTCTAGATATGGGGTTGTAAAGGTATAACTCCCCCATGAGATTCCCAGTTGAGATGCGCTCCCCGATGTGGTTACAGGTTAATATGTACTCCTTGTTGATATGATCTACGATGATGATATTCCGAGTAGTAGCCTGATGGAAAAGATTATAGAATGATAGCCTAATGAAAGAAGGGTGGTATCCCAAGCTCCCCTCCTGTAAAAAATTCTTCTTCTAGATCCGAGAATGTTCAACACACAAGCAGAAACAATCAAGATATAAACATAAATAAGCATAAAGAGTACATTGATGATTTGTAATGACAAAGGTTCACAACATGACCACCACTTGACAAAGATGTTCAATTAAGACATGTAATGATGCATGAATATCAGAATGGAATATTTATCTATGACAATATATCAGCAAAATGAGTTGAGATATGATGACACCATGATGCAGAGAAATACAAGCAGAGATTTCAAAGTGGAATTATTCCTAGTTGAGAGGGAGTGTTAATTTTTGAAACTAGGGTTAAATTCCACTATCAAATTCGACCTATAGATCGCCCCAATCGGTTAAGCAAAAGTTAAATTATGAATTAATTTATTGTTTTATGGGTTTACCTAACCGCATGTTGATTCGTTCAAAGCCCCAAGCGGTCCCTCACAAAGTTATAAATAGAGGCGACCTCAAGCTCATTTTTACACTTTCTCGTGCAATCTATGATTTTCATCCATCAGTTTATTTCATCTATGTTTATGTCTTGGCTCGCACAGGTACGTCCGGAGGAGCTCTCATAGAGGCATGCAGTGGATCGAGATCAGAGTCTGATACACATTTCAGTTCTAGGTCTATTGGTCCAAAGCCACGGGAAGGTTGTTTTTTTCTCGTGGCTAAGGAGCCAAAGCCGCTAACACAATTTTTTAAGGGTGAACCTTGTTACAGAGGTCAGATCAGGATGATCTGAAGTAGAGCCACAGGCACAGAGTGTTGTGGAAGCAGCTCAGAGCCCCAAAGCCATGGGATACGCTTGTTGAGTTCGAGGCTCAAAGAGTTACTAGCCAGATCTAATTTTGTTCACTTTTAGTTGATTGCGTAACGATTCCAGATATCAGTCGTTTAATCACAGTTGGGTTAGAGGGATCATTAACAGTCTCCTCAATTCAGATCTAGGACTTCAGGGTTGAGATCACCTGGTGATCTATCAGATCTGTGTTTTGGTATTATAGATCTTCTGATCTGTAGATCAGATCTGTTTTTTCCCACTGCAGATGTATCTTTAGTTATCATTCAGTATTAGTCGTGTTCATATTTTTCTACAACCAGTGTCCGTGCATTTTAGTTCTTCGATTCAGTTTCCTTCATGCAGATATATGGGTATGGTTTTAGTGCATTTATGCTATTTTTTCTGCATTGTAAAGATATGTACTCATGGATCATTGTACTCTTGTTGCGAAATCATTCAATCACGATCTGAGAAGAATAATTTCCAAGGGTTTTCCCCATAGTGGGTTTTTCCATGGTCTCAGACCAATCATGGTGTCTTTATTTGTTCATGCTTCTCTTCCTTTGATCTTTACCTTCTGATGCTTAGATGATGATGATGATGATGGTGTTGTTCTTTATGCATATTTATATATTATGATGTTTAATAATACATATTTGTACAATGATAAAATTATTTGGGGTGAACTTAAAATGTTGGTGAAGAAATGTAACTATCAAAGTAAAGAACTATGCTACTTTATAAAAAATTAACAATTGAAGGTTTTTGTCCTACCTGGAATACTGTGCTTACCTGAACATAACATTCCCTCATCATTCTTACCAATATCCACTCCAATATCCATGCATGAGAAGGATTAAAAGATACCAATAGTAAAATATGTTACTATTTCCACACAAGAACCAGTGATAAGAACAATAGAAGACCTTGCTACTATCAAACAAGAACCAACAACCAAAAAAAAAATATGTTTTTGCTCCACAAGAACCAACAATGGAAAAATAAGTAGTTGAAAGAGGCAACTCACATTTGTTAACGTCATATATCTCTTGCTTCATCCATGTGAATCTTCATATTCACAATTTTAAGTAGCATATACAATAGATCATAACTCTTTTTTAGGTTAGGGAAAGGAGGAAATTCTCATCTAGAAAGGGATGTGATTCCCTATAGGAACCTACAAAAAAATAAGCTACTATAGAATCCATTCGTACAGAAAATATGCTAGCATCCTTGAGTTTTAGTATGTACAACAATAGTTATTAGTTTTCTTAGTATGCAAAAAACAACAAGTATGAGAGAAATAATAACATAAAGGTGCCCTATTGCACTACACAAAAACTAGTAATAGGAAGTGATGTTGTTGCTATGCAAGAACCAACAACAAAAAATGAAACATCATCATGTCATACAACTTAAACTATTATGTTGTTGTTGCTACCTTTGTTATAACACTATTATTGATACTCTAATTTTTATGTGTAGAGAAGGATTTTTCTATATCTTGAAATATGTACATTTGATGGTCATGATTTTTTGAAGAAAATGAAATAAATAGGACAATAATGCTTGCGAAACTTCATAAAAAAAATAGTTTGTATAAATAGGCCTAAAAAACCTTGTTGCTACTTCTACAACACTCTTATTGAAAGTACAGGGTTGTTGCAACTCCATAAATTTGTGCAAGCTCATTAAAATTGTTTTAGAACATGGATTTTGAAGTTTGAAGGATTTTTTATGACAATTCATAGCAAGATTTTGATGCAAACACAAAATTTTAACAATATAGAAAGGTATGCAGTGGAAAAAAAATATCCCAACAATATGGCTAATACAAAGGTACTAGAATATTACACGAGGACATGCAAAATTTGTGGTTAGTGGGAGATGACGAGCCTTAAAATTGGCATCATTTGACATCCTCTTTTTCCTCTTCTTAATTACTTTTGACTTTTGTATGACCATTTATTAGCCCATTATAATGCTTATATGTGGGATTTAGACATAAAGTCTTTTTAGTTGCATTTCCTTATTATTTTACATGAATTTATGATTAAACATTGATAAAATGTCATTTTTATATTTATCTTTGAGTTAATATGCAAGGACAAAATGCCATAAAGGTTGTTGTGCAAGTTGTAATGTTGCCATAGGGTGTATCCTAGTCACTGTTGATGTACTTCTGTTGCCTTAACTCTGGAACCCTGACGCTAAAATTCAATGATAAAATGTAGTTGTTGAAAATATGGAGCATTGTTGTCACTATTCTAGAACCCTAGTGCTACCATTCAAAAATGAAATGTAGTTGATGCAACTATGGAGCACTATTGTTACAACTCTAAGACATTGTTGCTACAACTTGGGGACATTGTTATAACTCTATAGCACTATTGTCACAACTCATTGTTGCAACTCATGAATTACACTACAACTCATTGTTGCAACTCTAGTGCCACAAATCCCTACTGCAAATCTGGTGCCACAGTTCACTAATACAATTTCGATCCTGTTGATCCTTGAAGATTACTGGAAGACTCCATGCCCAAGGATATGTTAAAGGCTTCATGTACTATTAGAGTTAATATATCATCATAGTTTTTAAACTCTAGCTATTTATTCTCATCTTCTTCTATGTTGTACTCAAATTCCACAATGTTAGTTCCTTATAATACTAGTGTATCCCTGTTATTTTTATTGTTAATGTCGCACCCTATTGTTATTGTTCTGCCCCATGTTAATTTTTCATAGGGATACAACAATCTTTGCTTTGATAGTTGCATTTCCTTATAAACACATCAAGTTCACCCCATATCATTATATTATTATTCGTATTTACATTATTAACCATCAACATATGCAAATATATAGAAAGAACATAAAATCATCATCATCATCTATGCAACGGAACATAAAGGAACAAAGGAAGAAAATCATGCACACATATAGACACCAGGATTGGTCCAAGACCAGTGAAAAACCCACTATGGGAAAAACCCTTGCAAATTCTTCTTCTTAGATCATCATCAAATTATTCAGTAAAAGAGAGTACAAATATCCATTGATCCATATCTTCATAATGCAGTAAAACAACTAGCACATGCATAATATAGCCATAAACATACTTCTACTGAAGGATCATGATTCTGAGAACTATAATGCATTGCCACAACCTGTAGCATATTGTTGAACACAGTTGTCACTGAGCGGAAATTTTGGAGAACTGTAGATGCATCTTTAAGGGCTTGATCTGTAGTAAAAATATACTAAACAGGTCTACATATCTGTAGATCTATAACATCAAGAAACATGTATCCAATAGATCATCGAAGCCAACTGATATCATCTGTCAAATCCTAGATCTGAATCCATGATGTTATCAAATACTAACCGTGAGCATATGTGACCGAGCGGATGATGTCTAGAAGAATCGCGCAAGCAACTAGAGTTGATCTAACTCATATCTGCTCAGAAAAACCCTTAGTCTCACCCAAGGTACCCATAAGATGTTGTGCTCCGTGACCAGGATCCTTGGCCGCAAGGTAGACACTCCGTGCCCGCGGCTATGGCACCGGATGCCACTCTTGACATAATGTTCCTATGGCTAGAGCCCAATTTCACTAGTTGTGTGCTTATGACTATGGCCTAAAATCCCTAGATCAGAGCAAGCCTCTTGCCTGTGATTCTAGACCCTGCGTGAACTTCTTCCGTTGATCTTGTGTGAGCCAAAACAAAACAAATGAACCAAGAAAAAGAGTGAAAGAATAAAATTGCTTGAGAAAAATGTGTGAGAATGAGCTTGAGGTCACTTCTACTTATAGTTATTGTGAGGGTCTGTCTGAGGCCGACTTGACTAGATCCACATGTGCTTAGGCCGACCCATTCCATTTCATTTTAATAAATAAAATAATTCATGGTTTAACTTCCGCTTAACCAATACGGGCGATTTATAGGGAGATTTTGGTCCTCTCGAAAAGAGGAATATAATTCAATTATGATCTCAACCGTCTAAGTTTTCCAAAATGGAATTTTAACATAGTTTCATAATTTTAACACTCCCTCTCAACTAGGGAGAATTGCACTTGCTAATATATTTTCATCGATCAATATTCCAATATGGTATCTTCATGCATCATCACATATCGTCACTGACCATCTATGTCATGTATTCATCATGTTGTGATCCTTCATCATTACAAATCATCAATGAACTGCTCATGCTTATTCCATCTTATCTTTTGATTGTTGGTGCTCATATGTTGAAAATTGTTGGATCTAGAAGAAGAAGAATTTTTCACTGGATGGGAGCTAAGGCTACCACCCTTTATCCATTAGGATACCATTCAGAATCTCAGCCAATGGACTCCTACTTGGAATATCAATCATCACCAGAGAGTGTATCATCAAGGAGCACATCTTGACTTGTAACTACATCGGGGAGCATATCTTGACCTGTAATCTCATTGGGGAGATATACATCTACAACCCCATATCGAACAATAGGATATCCAAACACGTAGGGAGCCCATATCAACCCTGGGAATACATTGGGGAGCTCAATCTCAACCCAGAACCACATAGGGTTATCTCAACCCATCTTATTGCTTATCGATCTTATCATCGATGATCCTGAATAGTCATGTGGTAGAAAAACCTACATCATAATTGACTTGTGTTGTACACCCCAAGTACACTCTCAACTCATTTTCCAAACAAGGAGCGATATTCCCAACAAGCCCTGCTTGTCGGTATGGCGCTAACTGGGGTGTACTATGTAAAGAGCGGACATGGGGGCAACATTCTCTGACCCTATGAAGATAGGGAGAAAGATATATAACCTTATGAGTAGCAGATATGGATCATACCCTATTGTACAAATTTCCCTCAACCCCAGGAGTCCTCTATCTCAATTCCTCATCCCAGGAGCTTAGTCAGGGAGGAAGATTTGGCTCAGTGTCCTCGATCAACGTTGTTCTCATCATACTCAAATATGGTATCTTCTTGTCTTAATAGAAGTTGATTCTTGTTCATATATGATATTAAATAAAATATTATGTTAGAACATAAATAAGCATATAAATAACAAATGTATACCATAATCATCCTCCCTCTCAAGGAGGCGTTAATCAAAAGCCTAATATTGTCTCGAAAAATTGCACTGTCTTAATGAATGGAGTAATCTCGGTACCAAATATATATATGGGACTCTCTATCATCATTGTATATCCACGTCTTAT
The DNA here is from genome assembly GCA_034641835.2 of Pinus albicaulis. Classification (NCBI taxonomy): domain Eukaryota; kingdom Viridiplantae; phylum Streptophyta; class Pinopsida; order Pinales; family Pinaceae; genus Pinus; species Pinus albicaulis. The sequence continues at coordinate 352,790,481 of CM076578.1, read as the reverse complement.
CCATATCATGCTCAGACAACTCTCTAAGGAGCTTCTACATCCTAACTCACAGCCAACCATGCTAGAAATATTGTATCCAACCTCGATCGAGCTATGGACCATTCATCCAAGATAACATGGAAAATATCATATTAAGGCAGCATCCAAATCAAACATCATCAATACATTCAAGAAGCTACATGTCATAGGAGAAATATCTCAGCCTTTAAAAGTAGAACATTTCATGCATATATTTCGAAGGATGTTTGGTAGAAACTCTGAATTAAGTAGCTCAAACATGAATTTAATCATTTTTTATACACATCATATACATACGGATGTTCAAAACGAATCATAAATGCTTCAATAAACTATAAGATGCCATGACAAGATCAAAAACACTTGAAATTTAGGTCAGAGTGTCCAAGGAATTACGTTTCCATTACAAAAAGACATTTTTCGACAATTTTGTAACATGGGATTTCTTTCCCAAATTCCAGAAATTGATTCATCATGCCATGATACATCATTTTGGCATTCAGAAACCATCTCCCTCTTACTTAGTTTGAAAAAGGCTCATCATCTATTAAGAGAAGACCATAAGTATGTAAAAACTAAATCCATAATCAAAATCAAGGCCATACCTTGGAACTCATCATCTTGACTTCATCAGATAATTTTCAAATATGGATAAATCTGAATGAGGGAGCTTGCATCACACAATGCTCTTTGCAAGCATAAAGCCTTACCAAGCCAACATAATCAACCTTACATAAATCAATGTTTTGTCAATGAATTCATCTCACTAGAGTTTAGAAGCCAAACAAAAACTATTACCAAAGACATTGATGTCATAGTATCAATTCTTTCAAGCAAGGGACATGTAGAGCTCATATCAAGTCTCGACTTCATTTATTGTCAATCCATCAAGTCTTTCATTTAACATGCCATTACAAGCCATTTCTGTCACTAGATGCAAGTGCATACATCAATGTTAAGTCATGTAGTTTCCATCTTCATATTGAATCACAACAACCATTGTGCTAGGAACAAGGAGGCCAATACAGAACCATAATTATGAATACACACATAAGACACTGAAGGTCACTATGCCCACATAGAATTGTCATCAGGGAAAATCAACAATCAATCAATCAAGTCCAAATAGAGAGATATATAATCCAAAGACATGTCTCAATCATCAATTCAAAGTTATAAAACATCATGTCAAAGTTATAAACTCAAATAATTTGTATCAATCATCCAAAACATGTAGCACAAACTTCAAACATAATGACATATTCATCTGAATGTATTGGTCACCTACAAACACAAGTTCAATTCAAACATACAAACTTTTTCCTACTGACAAATCTTACTGATATATACAACACATAGAACTGACATCTTCCAAGTGACCATTTTCTTTCGTGCTCAATCCTTCATTTTTTGTGATCAACAATTTTAACCCGACAATTTAAGAAATCATTTTACAATGGAAAGACATATCAGAGACCCCTTGATTCAGAGTACAAATTGCTTTCATGTATAAAACTTCAATTCTATGTCTATTAGGCATAGTTTCTTTTATGGGTCTTCCTTTGTTTGAGTGAGGCTCATACCTCTGCTATAGATCAACAATATCATATACCCATAAATCATAGTAGAACATGTAATTTTGTATTCATGTAATCAACTTGTCTTTACTAGATTCGTGCAACAACAAACCTATTAGATCATTAACGCATATCTATCATGATTATGTCATCAATATTTCATCAAGGGTTAGACTTGAAAGATCAGGGAAGTAGGCAAATGTGACACCATATCTTATGAACACAATAACAATACATCAATTTAGAGAAGATAATTTCACATTATGTCATCAAGACCTGACCATAAGTAGTCAAAGGTCTAGAACATTAATCTCATAGATATACCTCTATCATCATGGTTACCAATACCATGCCTATCATGATCAATAGGATTAAGTCAGGTTATTGAATCAACCAACAAAGTGTCAATCTCTTTTTCCATGAGATTTCATCATGCCTATCACAAGCATTATCAATACCATATCAATTAGGTAACCTTATATAAGAGATCCAACATGTCTTATGCATATCAAGAGTCAAGAGTATCAATTACTAGATTCACAATCAAGATTTCAAAAATAATAGATGTTAGCTAAACATAAAGTTGTGCCACTATATCCAAGATCAACAATAAGTAGCCTCGCAGAATAAAAAATTTCATCATGATCAAATATTCAACATCAGGCACACTATTTCATCACAGGAAACATAAATCACTTTCATATGCATGCATGATCCATTTGTGAAGGAGACATTCTCAACATACCATAGGGCTTACCTAGCCATCCAATGTTACAGTTGAAACATAACATTAAAACAATATACCATGCATACCTTGTAGTATTCAAATACTCGTGCACCTTCACATAGGCAGCTTGTCACCTTTTTCATAAGGTGCTTGTTTACCTTTTTTCAGATCTAGCTTTTCTTTCTTGCTTCTCCAATGATCCTCAAGAGGGATCCACTTATCTCATCTCATTTCATCAAGAAAGTTAGAAACATTCAGGTATTTAAAATGTACATGCAGGAAGTATAAGCAATGATCAAAACAATAATCATAATAGTAAGATCCATAAGTATAAACAAGAGTAAAGACACAAAGAAACATCAAGAGTCTAGGAGTACTTATCATCAATGAGAGGTGATCATCTCCCTCTTGAACCAACCCTCAAGAGCCATCCATAGACCACATAAAAAATTTGCCTTATATCAACTTTATCAACAACTAGGTCATCTAGGGCTTCATCAAATAAATCCCAAGTGCTTGAGGATCTAGATCATGCTAGGGTTGCATTACATCAAGTCTTAAGTCTTTACCATAAACCAGGGTTTCTCTCAAACCCTCACTATAAAATCCTAATCCACTAACTATCTAGGTTTTTCTTCATACCCTATAATTGATTTTTTTTTAGGTCTCTACCATCCTCTTCTTGCTTCCATCAAAGGTGTGTCCATGGGGTGATCTCCATGGATTTTCTTCATCCCAGCTTTGAAACCATGTTAATTTTTCATAGGGCTACATTGATGTTTGATTTGATAGTTGCATTTCTTCATAAACGTGTTAATTTCACCCCATATCATTATATCATTATATCATTATTCAAATTTACACTATTAACCATCAACATATGCAACTATGTATAAATAACAATAACATCATCATCATCATCATCATCTATGAAATAGAACATAAAGGAACAAGGAAGAAAAACATGCACACATATAGACACCAAGATTGGTATGAGACCAGGGAAACACCCACTATGGGGAAAAATCTTGCAAATTATTCTTCTTAGATCATCATAAAATGATTCAGCAAACAAGAGTACAATGATACATTGATCCATACCTTCATAATGCAATAAAACAACTAGCACATGCATAATATAACAATAAGCATACTTATGTTGAAGGATCCTGATTCTAACAACTATAATGCATTGTCACATCTTGTAGCATATTGTTGAACACTATTGCCACTGAGTGAAAACTTCAGAGAATTTTAGATGCATCTTTGAGGGCATGATCTGCAACAGAAATATATTGAACAGATCTACAGATCTACAGATCTAAAACATCAAGAAACATGGATCCAATAGATCACCAAAGCTACCTCGTATCAACTGTCAAATCTTAGTTAATCCATGGAAGATAATCAACTATAAAAGCATGGCAAAGATTTTGAAGAAATAATAATGAGGCGTAATTTCACAGTTATGCTCACTAGAGGTTCAAACAATGAAAACATTTATTTCTCCATATCTCCAAAAAGTCTTGGATAATCATTCCAAGGTGTTTGAGACTCCCAAAGGCCTCCCACCAATTCATGATTATGATCATTCTATTCACTTGATTCCAGGGAGTGTTCCTCCAAACACCATGCCTTACAAATATCCCTATGCCCAAAAGAGTGAAATTGAACGTATGGTTGCAAAAATTCTAGAGGTGGGTATAATTCAACCTAGTCAAAGTTATTTCTCTGCTGCAATAGTGTTGGTGCACAATAAGAATGGATCACGGCGTATGTTCCCAGATATAGGGAGCTCAACAAGCTAACTATTAAAGATAAATTTCCCATTTAGTTCATTGATGAATTTTTGGATGAACTACATGGAGAAATTTACTTCACCAATATGGATCTTCGTTTAAGATATCATCAAATTAAAATGAAGACTGAAGACATTCTGAAAATAAAATTCAGAACTCATGAAGGTCAATATGAATTTTTGGTCATGCCTTTTGGCCTTACTAATGCCCCTTCCACATTTCATGGTTTTATGAGTTCCATTTTCAAACCCTTCCTTATAAAATTGGTGTTAGTATTTTTTTATGATATACTAATCTACAACAAGTCTTGGAAGGATCATGTTCAACATGTTTACAGGGTGCTCAAACTATTGGAGGAGAAACAATTATATGCAAAAAATTCCAAATGTTTCTTTGGAGTAAAAGAGGTGGAATATTTGGGTTATATTGTATCATGAGGGTGTTAAGGTAGACCCTAACAAAATTAAAGCCATTAAGGAATAAAAAATCCCCACAACCCTAAATAATCTTTGAGGATTTCTTGGGTTGACATGATATTATCATAATTTTGTTAATAATTATGGGAGAATAACAATGCCTCTAACAACATTATTGAAGAAGGATGCATTTTCTTGGACTCCAAAAGTAGCTAAGGCCTTTGAACATCTTAAAGAGGCAATGTGCCAAGCACCAGTCTTAGCTATGCAAAACTTCACAAAAACCTTTATTGTGGTACATGATGCCTCAAGAAATGGACTTGGTAATGTTTTAATGCAAGAAGGAAGACCCATTTATTTTGAAAGTCATATAATCAAGGGAAAGTATTTACACAAACCTATTTATTTGAAGGCAATGTTGGCAATACTATATGCACTAAAGAAATGATGAGCTTACCTAATTGGAAGACACTTCAAGGTAAAAATAGATCATGATAGTCTTAAATACTTTTTGGAACAAATATTATCTTTAGAAGACCAAAAAAAATGGGTCACAAAGATGTTGGGTTATGACTTTTAAATCATCTACAAAAAGGGAAAGAAAAATGTTGTTGCAGATGCACTCTCAAGAAAGGATGAGGATTTGGAAGCATTTCTTTGTACCATTTCTATTATCCAACCTGATTGGATAACTGAAGTAAGGGATGAATGGAAGAATGATGAAGAGCTGTGGAAACTTATTCAAAAGTTGCAGCAAGATACTAGTGCATCAGATACATTTATCTGGAAAAATGATTCATTTATATGGTACAAATATTGCTTATATCGTTGTAAGAATTCTCAACTCAAACAAAATATTATTTTGGAATTACACGCCTCCCACTTAAGAGGGCACTTGGGATTTTTAAAATCATACCATAGGGTCAAGAAGGAATTTTTGGGATCGCCTTAAAACTGATATTCAGAATTTTGTGGCAGAATGTTTTGTTTTCCAGGATAATAAAGTTGAGACAATTAAGTTCCCAAGTTTTTTACAACCTTTATCCATTCCAAGTCAACGTTGGGAGGAGGTGTTAGGGTCATACATTTTATCGCCAAATGTTAAATTTTCCTTATCCTTTAATTTTCATTTTTGAGTAGTTGAACCTATGACTACTACTGCTAGCATATCCTCTATTTCGCTATCTTAAATATTTGAGTTTCTTGCATGAAGGCTTCATTCAAATTCTTAAAGGGTCTCAATCAATGGGAGTCATGGCTTTGTATGTTTTTATATTTAAGTCGTGCTTCATTTTATTTCACACCCTATTTTCCCCATTTCCCTTACATTTATACCCTTTCAAATATAAATTACATCCTACTACCTTTCCCACCTATCATTCATATTACATTTCTTGCATTCCCATTCCATTCTAAACCCATCCCCCCATAACACCACTACTTTCCCATAATCACACCATGTATGACCATTATGCATAATACACAACCCCCCATACCTAAGAGAAACCATATCCATAATACTTCAATGTTTCCCCATACTCCTATGCTCATGCCAAATCAAGTGGAGTGATCCAAGTCATCAAATTTACAAATTATTGTGTTACAAGACAAAGAACAGGGGGTAATTCAAATGATTATGCCGCCTTAATATTATGCAATTTACATTCATTGTGTTAATAACCATACATGCAACCAAAGTTTGATCTCTCGTTAGCAGTTGGAAATAAACTAGGGCATACTTACTATGGAAATTTGTTGTGCAAACCCTGCTTTCTCTTCCCAAGTGTTGCACAAATACTCTATTTTAGTCACCATTTTTCATAACTATTTCCGACCACATGGAGGCAAATTTTTTGAAATTGAAAGAATTTGTTCTTAAGGACAGGCCAAATAAAAATATCCTCTTCCAATTTTTTCATAAGTGTCACATATCAGGAGTTTAAAACACATCTTCAACGCTAATTTTTCGTAATTTGTAAATTTCTTATTTTAAGCCATTGTTTTGTAGAGTATTTTCTGGGAAGCTGGGAAAGAATTTGGAGAAACTTAGAGAGGTTTACCTCCCCAAAACTAATATATACAATAAAGTCCTTCATATTTTAGACATATATTAATTTTTTTTGAGATATACCCAAAACATTGTCCCATTGTACAGGCGCTACGCAGTTGCTACGTAGCTGCTGCACACTGGTCTTCACGATTTTTTGGAGAATTCCATCTATCAGGGACTGAGTGGAATGAGGTGTTGATGAGTTTGGATATAGATCAGATGATCATTCATGAGCCATGTGTCACATTTGGAAGGAAAACATGGTAGTGCAATGTGCTACCCAATTGTTGCGCAGCACAAATCCAATAGTTCATTGCTTTTACTATTTTTTTGTCCAAAAAGACATGATTCGAGGATATGGATAAATTTTATAGGTTTATATGCTTTGTAATAGGATAAGGAGATAATGAGCACAATGTTTTTTGTTTTTTTCATATAAGAAAAAAATTGTAAACAACATCAAGTTTCTTCTTTTTATTTTGTTTTGATCCACTTCATGGACCAAGGGTGCACTGCATCCAGATATATTTTGGTATTATGTCATATGTTTATTTAAGATAGAAAACTGGAATTAAAACAAGTTGAATAGTATTGTTATCAACTTGGCGTCTTTGTATTTTTTTTTGTGATCCTAGTTTAATGAAAGAAAGGCTTTAAATGCACAAATTTTCCTAATAATCTTTGCAGAGGATATTGTGGTATAGAATTTTGGATCTATGTTGTTCTTGTGTTTTTCTTATGTTAATTTTTTCTTTAAATTTGGAGGAAGAATTAATTAATTCTATAATTCAAATAATTTTTCTCTAGTTTTATTGTATTTTGGTGTTTCAGTTGCAAATGGATCATGTTACCTCCTTATTTATCATATGTTTCCTTTAAGCATTGTTTTATGAGTGTATGTCAGATCAGTCTCTCATTGTTTTCCCACTATACTACATAACTCTTTATTTCTCCAAAATGTGTATCAAGAGAATACCTTTGTGATGACTGGGTTTATGCATAGATATTATTGGAAAAACTTTCGTCACCTACATCCACACCATATTTTAGATTTTTTATCAATTCCCAGCAATGTATTTTAAAGAACTCTTCATATCTAGTCTTTGTATGCCATATAGTTGAAATATTTAGTTTTCATAAGTTGAGGGAGCCCCCTCCAGTTGGATAAGACCAATCTCTCAACCCAAAGAGGTTTGTGGTTACCTCTGATTTTTATCCTTTCAACCTGGAGAGAACTACAAAATGCTAACATATTGAAGTCGTTGCCGGGGAGCGAAAAGATTTCATCTTCCCCGGGAAAGATCTTCAAAGTTTATAATTTGGTTGTTGATGGTGGACAAATTTCAGATATAAAAAAGGTTGAAACATTCACCCGGTGACTCCAAAAAACTTGAAATTAGATTTAAAGAAGAACAAGCCTTTTTCAGTAGAAGGATGGAAGAACAATGTGTGAGAGTTAGGTACTTGAACCTGAATTTTTTGCAGATTATAATTTTTTGTTGTATCAATCACTTCCTATCATTTCCTAAAAATGTAAAAATCATTTTCTTGTATTTACTGAATCCAAATGTAGACTAAAAATATACACATGAGTCCCATTTTGGAAATGTATATCATTCTCTTGAAGCTACAAATGCATCTCCTTTTTTTATTGGTTTTCATGAACAATATACAAACGATAATCATATTCTAGCTGGTACAACCACATATTAGACCTCAATCATGGCTATTGTTCAATATGCCCTATTAAATTTACCATCCACTTTGCATGAGTTACCATATAATTATGGTTAGAGGCTACCTCATTTTTATGGTACAAGTATGATCACAACAAGGAAGCATGTAGAATAAATCATTGACTTCATTGACATTAAGAAGTAGATCATGAAGATGTCAAAGTAAGTTTGTTTTCTCAAAGTCTTTCAGGAGAAGTTAGGGACTAGTATAGAATTTTGGTAGTTGGAACTATTTCTTCTTTCCAATAGTTTGAACATGTTTTCATTGACAAGTGGGAGGTCAAACTGAACCATTTTCATATTATGGATGAGTATAAGAATATAAAGAGACAACCTGGTGAGACAGTCCAAGATTTATTAACTAGATTCAATAGTGTATATAATTCCATATCTACTGATGTAAAACCTCCCCGGGATTGGCTATGTTTCATTATCCATATGGTTTTGATGTTGAGCTTTCCTATTTTCTCAAAGAGAGAAATATCGGCACTTTGGAGGATATGTAGAAAAGCGTTGTTGATGTGGAAGAAAATTTGCTGATAAAAAAAGCCAAAATGGAAGTTGAAAGAAGGGAAGTGGTTAAGGAAGAGCTTTCTCCATTGTTAGACCTTAAGCTTGATACATTGATGAAAACCATGGAAAGGTTGATGGACACACTCAAGATGCAAAAAAAATTGTTGTTAGAGGGGAGAAAAGAAGACCTCCTCCCCAAGAAAATTTGATAGAAGGAGGAGAGTTTGTTGATTTATGGAACCATCAGTTAGAAACTGATTGTTTTATTTATTCATTTGAAGAGAGTTCTGAAGAGAAACCAGTGATATGTTCTCTGCAAAATGATGTTCAATATCGTCAAATTAGAGAAAGAAGTCACCTTGATGAACATGATGAAGGTATAGATTCAAGTGAGCAACTTTATAATTTTGAAATTGAACATGAAGAAAATGATGAATTTTCTAATGATAACTCTCTACCTTTATGTTATGCTATGTTTGAATTGCTGTGAAAAAATTATAAGATCGCTAAGAAAACAAGAGAGCAAGTTGAAACTAGCATAACTTGGCAGCAACATTCAGATATAGTTGAGGACCATGTTGTTTGTTATATTGAAGACTCCTTCATCCAAATATTGAAACAACCTTCTACAGTTTTTGATCATCTGATAGATAATTACTTGGATTATTTCTGCAGTCAAAGTTCTTCCCCTTCAGCTAGTTATGAGTCTGAAAATAAGGGTGATGGAAACTTTTTTTTTTTAGGAATATTTCCAGCAAACAAAGCTTTCTTCTTTTGCTGGAAATGAAGAAGATAGTACTATTGATATTGAATGTTATGTTTGTTCTCTTGAGTTTGATGAGTATATTCAGAAACCTTGCCAATTGTTAAGTGATCAAATAGAAGATCAGGATATTATTCTAAGTTGTCCTTCAAACCATTCAATTTTTGAATTATTATTTCAATAAGAATCCTGTGAGAATCAAAGTTTTGAATTTGCGTGCATGAAGGTTATAGATAGTGAAATTGTTCCATGTAATAGCCACCCAGTATTGTAAGAGAATTATGAAGAAGAGCATGTTGTTAAAGACCTCATGAATGTGGATATTTTTGTTGTTGACAAGCTAGTGGTTGAAAACAAGGAGAATGGTTGTCTTTTTGCTGGTTTTCAAGATGAGGTAACCCTTCATATTATTGAAGATTATTTTTTTGATTTGCTGCAATCATAAAAAGAGGTTATTTTCATATTATTCAAGATCCTTTGGACAATCTGTTACAGCCATTAAGGAAAATGGTTGTTCTTACATTTGTGGATTGTAGTCAACAGTTTCAGTGGCATTTTGGGTTTCCAGACTTACATTTTTTCTACCTGCTCAAGGCAACTGTGAGCAAATCTCAGTCAAGTAGCCTTATACTTGACTAGCTACATTGGAAAGGGTGATTACCTAGTGTACATACTTTCAACATATGCAATATTCCATTGTACATACTGTGTTACTTTTAATGTTGTAAGTGTGGGTGGTTGGCACTGAGATTTTCAGCCCAAGGTGAAGGTCATAAGGTCTCTGTGATTTGTTTCCATAAGTAAGTAATTTAGTCGGTTAGTAGTCATATTTTCGGTTTGTTATTTTGAGTTTTGATATTTTACTCCATTTCCCAATGGATAGGTTACTATTTTGTGTGTGATTCTTGGCAACTCACAGGGAGGCTTCCATCCCAATTGGAGCCAATGTTAGGGTCATAAGTTTTATCTTCAAATGTTTTTTCCTTATCCTTTAATTTTCAGTTTTTGGTAGTTGATCCTATGACTACTGGTGTTGTCATAGCCTCTAGATCGCTATCCGACATCTTTGAGTTTCTTGCATGAAGGGTTCATTCAAATTCTGAAAGGATCTCAGTCAATGGGAGTCATGGTTGTGTATATATGTACAATCAAGTCGTGCTTCCTTTTATTTCACACACTAGTTTCCCCATTTCCCTTACATTTATACCCTTTCATATATAAATTATATCCTACTCCCTTTCCCACCTATCATTCATATTATATTTCTTTCACTCCCATTTCATTCTAAACCCATCCCCCCATACCACCACTACTTTCCCATACTCACATGTATGACCCTTATGCATAATACACAACCCCCCATACCTAAGAGACACCATATCCATAATAATTCAATTTTTCCCCATACTCCTATGCTCATGCCAAATCAAGTGGAGTGCTCCAAGTCAACAATACAAATTATTGCGCTACAAGAAAAATAATAGGGGAGTAATTCAAATGATTATGCCACCTTAAGCTTATGCATTGTACATTCAATGCGTTAATAAATAGACATACCATCCACACAGGAAACCACAGGTCAATCTCTAGTTAGCAGTTGGCAAGAAACTAGGTCACACTTATTGTGGAAATCTGTTGCACAAGCCCTATTTTCTCTTCCCTAGTGTTGCACAAATACTTTGTTTTAGTCACCATTTTTCAGAATGGTTTCCGACCACATGGAGGCAAATTTTGAGATACTGAAAGAGGTTTTCCTTAAGTACAGGAAAAATAACAATATCCTCTTCCATTTTTTTCACAGGTGTCACATATCAAGAGTTTCGAATGCATATTCAAAGCTCAATTTTCACAATTCGTAAATTTCTTATTTTAAGTCACTATTTTGTCGAAAAATTTCCTGGGAGGATGGGGAAGCATTTGGAGAAAATGAGAGAGTTTTATCTTCAAAAATATATTATATAAAATAACCTCCTTTAGTTTTTATATAGGTATTAATTTTTGGGATATATACCTAGAACATTGTCTTATTGTACAGGCACTACACAGTTATTGTGTAACTGTTGCAGACATGTTTTCACGAGTTTTTGGAAAATGCCAGCTATCAAGGGCTGAGTGGAATGAGGTGTTGATGAGTTGGGATCCAGATCATACAACCATTCATCAAACAGGTGTCACATTTGGGAGGAAAATATGGTAATGCAGCGTGCTACCGAGCTATTGCGCAACACAAATCCAACAGTTCATTGCTTTTACTTTTTTTTTGTCCAGAAAGACACGATTCAAGGATATGTATAATTGTTATAGTTTTATATTCTTTGTAATAGGATAATGTGATAATGAGCACGATGTTTTTTTTTTTTTTTGTTTAATAAAAAGGACTGTAAACAACATCAAGTTTCCTCTTTTTAGTTTGGTTTGATCCACTTCATGGATCCCGGGTGGATTGCATCCGGACATATTTTGGTATTCTGGCATATGTTTATTTAATATAGAAAACTGGAATGAAAACATGTTGGATAATATTGATATCGACTTGGAGTCTCTGGTGTATTTTTTTTGTGATCATAGTTTAATAAAAGAAAGGCTTTAAATGCACATATTTTCCTGATAATATTTGCAGAGGATACTGTGGTATGGAAATTTGGATCTGTATTGTTCTTGTGTTTTTCTTATGTTAAGTTCTTATTTAAATTTGGAGCAAGAATTAAGTAATTCTAGAATTAAAATAAGTTTTCTCTAGTTTTATTGTTTTCTGGTGTTTCAATTGCAAATGGAGCATTTTACCTCCTTATCTATCATATGTTTCCTTTAAGCATCATTTCATGAGTGTATGTCAGATCAATCTCTCACTATTTTCCCACTATACTATATAAATCTTTATTTCTCCAAAATGTGTGTCAAGAGCATACCTTTGTGATGACTGGGTTTATGCATAAATATTATTGGCAAAACTTTGATCACCTACATCCACACCATATTTCAGAATTTTTCTCAATTCCCAACAAGATATTTTAAACAAATCTTCAGATTTGGTATCTGTATTCCATGTTGTTGAAATATTTATTTTTCATAAGTTGAGGGAACCCCCTCTGGTTGGAGAAGACCAGTCTCTTAACCCAAATAGGTTTGTGGTTACCTCTGAGTTTTCTCCTTTCAGCCTGGAGAGAACTAAGGAGTGTTAACAAGAGGTCTCAATGGATTTTATCATAGGTTTACCCAAGTCTAAAGGAAATATTGTCATCATGGTGATAATTGATAGACTTACCAAGTCTTCACACTTTTGTGCAATATCTCATCCTTTTAAATCTAGTACAATTGCTACTGCATTTATGGAAACAATTCAAAAGCTACATGGAAACCCAAATATTATTGTAAGTGACAAAGATCCCATTTTCACTGGAAATTTTTGGACATAATTATTTTCTTGTCTTGGTACACAATTAGCTCATAGCTCATCTTATCATCCTCAATCTGATGGGAAAACATAGATAGTGAACAAATGTTTGGAAGGATATCTATGTTTCTTTGTATATGATAAAAACACACAATGGTTCAAGTGGTTACCTCTGGCTGAATGGTGGTATAACCCTTCATTCCATAATGCAACAAAAATGACGCCATTTATGGAAATTTATGGATATCATCGATATTCGATCACTACATTTTTAAGATAAAATTATAAGGTTCAAGCAGTGGAAGATCACATCGATCATCAACAACAATTTCTCCATATCTTAAAGGATAACCTCACTCTAGTGAAAAATCGAATGAAACAATAGGCAGATCAACATCGCAATGAAAGAAGTTTTGTTGTAGGCAACTAGGTATTTTTACATCTACAACAACACAAAAAAATGTCCCTCTGGCAAGCTAAGAAGGATGATAAATTATCACCCAATTACTATGGTCCTTACAAGGTTTTGCAAAATATTGGTACTATGGCATAAAAATTGGATTTTCTCGCATCTTCCCGAGTACACCTAATTTTCCATGTTTCATGTTCAAAGAAGGTTATCAGTGACAAGCTCCCAGTTCAAAGAGTATTGCCAAAACTTGACAAAGAAGGAAAAATCGTATTGGAGCCTGAAGCAGTCACAGAAACAAGAACCTGATAGCTACAGAATTGATCAATTTCAAAGTATCTCATTAAGTGGAATAACTTACCCACTGAAGAGTCCATGTGGGAGGATGAGAATTTTATAGATAATCATTTAGAACTACTCAATTGTTGAGGAAAACACTTTTTTAAAGGAGAGGGGCATGTTAAGTCCCTATAATACTAGTGTAGCCCCATTATTTTTATTGTTAGTATCAACCCCTATTATTATTGGTGTGCCCATGTAGCCCCCATATTGTTATTGTTGTGCCCCATTGATGCACACTATTGTTATTGTTGTACCCTTACATTATTATTTTTGTGTAGGCTCTAATTATATTGTGACCCCTTAGACTCCTATATATACCAAGGAGGTCTTCTCATTTGTATCATCCAAGAATTTTTCAATTGTGTAATTTAAAGGAGGTTTCCCCCTCGAAGAGGATATCTTTTAAGTCGTTGATCAATCATTTCTACTGTTTTGTGAGCTAGTTGCATAACACACAAGCCCTACGAGGATGATGTAAAGTGATGCTATTTGATGAATTGAGTCATGTAAAATTTATAGGTATCTTGGGATATTGTCATCAATTGAGTTTCCTCTGGGAGGTTTTTTTTACTTGGTTAATTATTAGGTAGTTTCGGGCACTTAATAATTAATTGAGCTTTTTCCTCCAAGCATAACCCCAAATCCGATGTATGAATTTATGGTGAGGCCTTGGTTGAGTACTGGTGTCTAGAGTCATTTTATATTACCATACTAGACCACTCATCAAATTTCGTGGAATTTGATCCGGTCTAGCGGTTAGTTTTTTAAATTTTTAAAACTTCCCGCTATACGAAAATTTAAATAAATTCTTATTGTAAAATGTAATAAGTGGTTTCTAGAGAAGTTATATAAAGTGTGTGTGCTCAAAATTACACCTCTTACCCTCAAAATTCTACTAAGACACACTTTTAGGGGTAAAAAATAAGTTTAGACCCTCAAAACCCACTTTTCCTAAGTTTAGTAGAAAATGTGGCAATGAATTAGCCCAGAAATAAAATATATGGAGAAAAATAAATAACTCCATGTGAAAAAATGACATGGAAATTACTTGGAAATGATCTCAATTCAAGAATCAAAGTGGAATATGATTTGACATATGACATCATTAAAACATTGAGCACATGGGGAAATCAAATTCCTAGCTACAAATAAGGAAATCGATTGGGTGACTTAGCACATCGAATTTCTTGGATGGTATTTTGTGGAAGTCAAAAATTATGGAAGGATATATTAGTGGATTCTTGTCTCCACTCTCACTACATTTAGCTCCTACACATAGCAAGAAACTTCACTTCAAGCCCGACACAACATTCAAGGAAGGACCACACATTTATTGTTTGAGGCTCAACTAATGGCAAGGAGATGTGTCAATCATTTGATTTGGTGGTTGAGATAACACGAGAGATGAATTTCTCTTGTTCCACACTTTCCATATCTTTACTTCACACATGGAGACTTCGATTTTCTTGAGGAGATATGTTGGGGGAGCTAGAGGAATTTGTTTTGGATGAAGTGCACATGTGTCAAAGATACTCTCCACTTGGAATTCAACTTTCTCCTCTTGGGATTTTTCTCCAACTCCACTGGTCACATGGTTTTTTCATTGGGATGTGCTCCCATTTCTATATTTAAGTGAGCTTTGGGATCTCATTTTGTATTCTTGATATGAGTTATTGGGCTTGAGGAGACTCTATCAAATTATATACTTACTTTGATAATAATACAAAATACTTTGGCATATCATTAATGGTGTTATCCTTCTATCTTGAGGTGATATCTTTCTTGTTTATGTGCTTCAATTTATTATGCATTTGGATTATATTAACTTCTATTTCCATTCATTCTGGATTTATATGTGCAATCTGTTGGCCCTCGTTTTTTATCTCTTTTTGTTTATGAAATACATGTTGAGCCCCAAAAATGTCCTTTTCTTTCACCCAATTTCAATTCATTTCCTTTGTCCCTTATCAATTACAGGCTTAAATGATCAATAGGATTAATTAAAGTCACTTTAGGAATGTATACAATGACTGACTTGCTATATTTTCATGGTTTTGTTGTTGTAGTAATTTTTTACTAGACTCAACTACAGAATGCAGCCATTCTGTAATTAATCGCCTATTCCGCAGCTATCTTCATGTTCTCATAGGTTACAAGTGTCACTTCAAATAAAAACGCATATGGTTGAATTCCACGACACTCCCCCATCATTTCTTGCTCTCTATGAAGTCTGAGAAAGAATCTATAGGTGGTTATGCATGTGGAAGAGATCAAAACTAAGAAGCAGATTCCTACCATAACAGAGACTCTACAGATGTCTCCAGCAAGAGTACGAGACTTCCACAAGAGTTCTAATTTGATTTTAATTGGGAAAGACACTTATCTCTATTTCCTCTCAAGGGTAGTTATGTATTTCTTATATAAGAATGACTCGGGAGACCGAGAGACAGCTAGCTATATTGATGTTTTGTTGTTAGATCTCAAAAGTCCATAATACTGTATTTCTGAAGAATTTTCTCTTTAATGAAAGACATTCAACTTCATTGCATGATCTAAGGCAATCTTGAGGAGATTTTTATGCTAATCTGGTGGTAGATGGCCCCTACTGCCCGAGAAGCTATGTGCATATTTTTTAGATAAGTAACTTTAGCCTTGTTTCATTACTAGTTCGAGTAGTTTTCTGAACTTTATGTTTTTATGCTCATTCACATCAAATGTTACAGCTAGTCTTGTTCTTACGAATTGTTCCAAAATATCACTGACACTGAATGAGACATAGATGTGGTGTTTTAGAGTCTAGTTGCATTTTTTCTGAACTTCATATTTTTATGCTCACTGACATCAATTGTTACAGCCAGTCTTGCTCTTATGAATTGTTCCAAAATATCACTAACACCGAATGAGACAGAGCTGTAGTATTTCAGTGACTAGTTGCACTTTAGTTTAGTTGTAAAACTCCAGAGGTTAATGGCACTCTAGTTCAATTCTGTTCACTGTATTTCAAGGTTGATTGTTTGCACTCTTGTTCAGTTCTGTTTAATGTGTTTCCAGTTTCATTAGTTAGTTGTATGCTAGTTTTGTTCCATTAGACTTCAAGGCCTTCACTATTTACAAACTACTCTTGTTATTAATCTCTTCCAACACATCATCATATGGACATGAATTAGTGAAGTTCAAGGCCTTGACTGTTCTACAAACTCTTATAATTTTACAAATAGCTTTTTTTCCAAAACTGTTCCAAAAGATTTCTAACTTTCGAATGAGGCTTAGTGGTGACAATTTGAGTTGCAGAATGGATTAATTTCAGTTTCATAGGATAATTTAGAATAGAGTCACTCACTATGTTGCAGACTATCTTTTCCAAATGTGTTCCAACAAATTTCTAGCCATGGATGGGATTTTCTTTGTGATATTGTAGATTGTTGTTTACTTAGAAGAACCTCATTGCATTAAACTTATCCTTTTCTCAAGTTATACCAACATGTTTCTAATGAATGAATTGGAATGAGTTCATGTTATGAGTTATTGAATTCATGTTATGAGTTATTTTTCTTGTTAAAGTTTTGCATTTTCTGTTCTTAAGTGCCATACATAGTTTAGAATAGGTTTTACTCTGTTTTAGTGTGACCAACAACTTCTCTTTACCAACACTTAGTTCTTTTCCTCTTAGAATAAAAACACAAAACCAAAAACATTGGAAAACACTAAACACAATGTAGTGAGAAACAGATACCTAGGCACATATAGTGCACTTCACTTCAATAGTTTACTAACCCTGATTGACAATTTATGACATCAATTTAGGAACACTAATTTGAGCAGACATTTTGGCGCCGTTGCTGGGGAAGTGTAACTAGGTAGCCTTGTTTCTTACCTCCCAAAAACAATGGCATGCGTAGAGAAAGAGACTCAAGGGGTAGATTCATAAGAAGCAGAAGCTTGATTCCTAGAACACCACTTGTTTCACCAAGACCAAGAGCCAGCACACCTCCAACTCAAACCCACATTCCATCCTTTACTGATCCTAGACTTCCAGAGAACTTAAGATCAGATATTCCATTAGAAAGACCTTCCACTTTATCCACTGAACCTGTCTTAGAAGAAGATCCCGAGACCCCTGCTGGGGACATAAACTTTTCAACTTCCACAGAAGAATCAACTATGGCAGAAGAAGGGGGAGGAGGAGTTTTTAATGGAGAACACACACTATTTGGAGGGGGTAGAGGTAGAGGTAGAGGATAAGGAGGTAGAGGTGCAGAAGGAGAAGGAGGCAGAGGAAGAGGTAGAAGAGAAATGGGAAGCTCTTTTGGGTTTCCTATAGTAGATGAAGAAACCGATGCAACTATGAAAAAAATTTCACCCTCTGTCCTTCCAAACTTTTATGGACTCAAAACTAAAGACCCTGAAACCTTCCTATTTGAATTTGAAGTCCTATGTAGAACCTATGACTACTTACAAGATGCTCAAAAACTTAAACTATTCCCTTCAACATTGAAAGGAGCAACATTAAAATGGTTTATGAGTTTGATCAATAGTTCTATTAGGACATGGGAAGACATGAAACAAGCATTTCTAGAGAGGTATTTGGATTAATGTATGCCAGTCAAACATAAGGAGGAAGTGTTTAAAATGTTACAAAAAGAGGATGAAAATTTGGAAGATTTGTTGGAGAGGTTTAACTATAACATCAAGAGGGCAAAAATGGAAAACTTAGATCAAGACACTTTGAAAGCTCTCTTATTGAAAACAATTAGGGATGAATGGTTAGATATCCTTAACATGATGGGAAAAGGGGATATATCTCAGCTCACATTACCTGAAATAGCTGAATTATGTATCAACCTTTCAAGAGGGAAATCTAAAAATATAAAAGGACCAAGAGACCCTGCTCTTACAAGGGAAAGTAAGTCTACTTCTGGGACAGTAAGTAGGGAAGAAATAGGACATATGCTTGATGAATTCAAATCTGACATTTTGGGGAGTCTTAGTGAACAAATAGACACCCTTAAGTTAGAAAACAAGTAAAAAACTGAATCCGATGCCTTAGCAATTTTTTGTCCCAAATGTAGAAAGAAGCATGCCTTGAGAGAGTGCCCTTTGGATGCAAAAGTAGTAGAGACCTGTGTAATTTGTTCAGAAAAACATGAGACCAAGAGTTGTCCTTCATTTCCTGGTCTTAAAGTTGTCTTTCAAGAAGAAACCTCTACAAATTCCACAGAATCTCTCAATTTTGTCTCTAGAAGGCCTTGGAAAGGACCTCAAACACAAGGATTCCATGATCAGATGTATAATCAACCCCCACCAAATTGGAATTCTTGGCAACAACCTTGGCCCCAATTCCAAAATAAATCTCAAACTTGGGCACAAGGAGCACAAAAATCCCTATGGAAGATACTCTCAATACTATCAATATCCACCATATCCACATTTCCCTCCTCAACAGAATTTTCAACAAAATCCTCAAAATCCACCACTTCCATTACCATTTCCTCAGACAAAAAATTAGTTACCTACCCAACCCATACCAAACCCCAACAATAAAAATCCTCAGAATACATACATGATAGAAGGCCAACAGTTTCCAACTTATTTGATTACTCCTTTAGACCTTAGTGATGTTCAACTTAGGTCCTGAATAGCTACTTTGAAAAGAAGAAACTCCTCCATTAACAAGGAGAAACAACTTCGAGGGAAGATTTCATCAAGGAATAAAGTCTTGAAGAGAACACATCTTTTCAAGACCCAAATATTGAAAATCAGTAAAAAGAACCAATAACTTCAACTCCTGTATTAGAGTAGCCATCAACATCTACTTCTATACCTCCCTTTCCAGAAAGATTACAAATTGATAGAGGTGTAGAAAAATAAATTATGGTGCCTAATTATGATTTCCTAGATGAGCTGAGAAATGTTTGCATTAAGATTCCATTATTACAAGCCATCAAGGAAATTCCAATTTTAGCCAAAACAATAAAGGAGTTGAGCATGAAGAAAACAAGAAAAATAATAACAGAGACAAAGAAAATTCAACTGGCAGGAAAAATAGCAGATATCATGATGGGTAAGATTTCCATTCCAAAGTATCTAGACCCAGGAAATCCAGCTGTTAAAATACACATCAATGGAACTGAGATCTAAAACACACTTATTGATTTATATAGCAACTTCATTATCATGAGTAGAAAATCCATGAGCAACTGAAACTTCCTAATTCTCTTTTTGCACTCACATTATTACAACAGTTACGTATCCGTAATCAAACCGACAAAATAGAAGACATTCAACCTAGATTCTGGGGAGGATCCTTATTTTTATGATTCAATTTTAGAAGAGCAACTTGTAGCACACTATTGTATTAGGGAAGGACTTCGTTAGCTGCTGCGTATGATGTCATTAATGATATCCGTAT
This sequence comes from Pinus albicaulis, assembly GCA_034641835.2. NCBI lineage: Eukaryota > Viridiplantae > Streptophyta > Pinopsida > Pinales > Pinaceae > Pinus > Pinus albicaulis. The sequence continues at coordinate 352,770,328 of CM076578.1, read as the reverse complement.
ATGTTATCCTCTGTAATGGGTTCAACGACACTTAATTACCTTGTATCCTCCAGCAAAAAAAATTACAGAATTAGATGATACTCAATGGATTGAGGATGAAGAAGACATACAACCTCTCTTCACAATTTCAAAAATTAGTGAAGATAGCCAGATTCTGAATACCTTAGAAAATTTTGAATCCTCTTCGGAATACAAACATGAACAATTTCAAGAAGAATCCAACATTGAGTTTTTATCATCAAGACAGATGTCTCTTTATTCCATGAATAAATTTGGTAGCTCTACAATTGAGATATTTCCAGGTAAAACTTTAAACATAAACAAGAACCTAGAGAAATCTCAACAAGAAAAGCTAGTCAAGATATTATAGAGACATTCTTCTGCATATGCATGGGAGTACACTAATATGAAAGGGATAAGCCCTAAGACTTGCACTCATCACATCTACATAGAGGAAAATTGTAAACCAATCAGACAACCTCAGAGACGGATGAATCCAAACCTTAGGGAGATTGTTAAAGAAGAATTGCAGAAATTGTTAAATGTCAATTTTATCTATCCCATTTCAGATAGTCAGTGGGTTTCTCCTTTGGTAATTGTGCCAAAGAAAAATGGTAAATGGAGGGTATGTATTGACTACCGAGAATTAAACAAAGCTACTCTTAAAGATCATTTTCCCCTACCTTTCATAGATCAGGTGTTAGATACATTAGCTGGAAAAAAGTACTTCTCATTTTTAGATGGGTTCAGTGGTTATAACCAAATTCAAGTAGCACTTGAAGATCAAGACAAAACCACATTTACCTATCCTTGGGGTACCTGCATATTGTATATTATGTACTGGATTATAATGCACCTAAACATTTCAAAGTAAAATTATAACTTTTTTCTGTATTCAATACATGATTGTGTAGAGGTATATATGGATGATTTCATAGTTTATGGAAACATATTTGAAGAAGCCTTAACAAACTTGGAAATTTTTTTAAAGAGATGTAAAGAAGCAAATATTTCACTTAGTCTTGAGAAGTGTTTTATGATGTTTACTGAAGGAATTGTTTTAGGACATCACATTTTAGGGGATGGGATTAGAGTTGATGAGTCAAAATTTGAAGTCATCTCTAACTTATCTATTCCAAGTTTTCAAAAATATGTTAGGAGTTTTCTCGGATTTACAGGATACTATCGAAGGTTTATAGAAAACTTCACCAAGATAGCATCTCCACTTTTCAAATTACTTACCAAGGACTGTGAATTCAAGTGGAATCCTGATTGCCAGTTAGCCTTTGAGACCCTGAAAACAAAAATCTCTGAATCACCTATTTTAAGGGGACCTCACTGAAAGTTACCTTTTCATATTTCAACAGATGCCTCAGATACAACTTTAGGAGCAATATTGGGACAAAAAGACCTGATTCCTTATGCCATCTACTATACAAGTAAAAAATTGACTCCTTTAGAGTTAAATTATACTGTAACTGAAAAAGAGTTCTTAGTTGTTGTTCATGCTATAAATAAATTCAGACACTATATACTGTGTGCCATAAAAATCATGGTCACATACATCACTCCTAATTTAGACTTAATTATCAAATCAATAATAATACAGTAGCGAAGATACATGATTTATAGGAAATTAACATTTACCATTCTGTATAGGTACTATAACCAAAAACAAAACACAGTAGTTGATTTCCTATCTAGACTCCAAAACACCAAAGATAACACTCCAGTTGAAGACTGTTCCCCCCATATCTTTTGTACTTCTGTCTTCAAATCTCTTTGTCATTTATATTGCTAAAAAATTTAAGCCTATAGAATTTCTTCATTATCATTTTTATATTTAAAAGAAGATTATTTATGATAAAATGTTGAAAATATTCATGGGGTTACAATGAGTTACACAAAGAACTGTATTTGATCATTAGAAGGTGTGTTCATGAAGATGAGATGCCTGAGATTCTCAAAGCATGTCATGATGAACCTTGTGGCGGACACTTTGCTGATAAAAGGACAGCCTATAAGATCCTTAATTTAGGATATTATTGGCCATCCTTGTTTAAAGATGCTAAAGAGTATGTCAAAAGGTGTGACAGTTGCCAAAGGGTAGGGAAACCTTCTTCTTCAGGTGAGATGCCATTACAACCTCAGGTACATATTGAACCTTTTGAAAAATGGGCTTTGGATTTTGTAGGACCTATTAGTCCTCCATCAAGATAGAAGAGATATATATTAGTTTGTAATGATTATGTTACCAAATGGGTAGAGGCCAAGCCATTACTTTTTGCTACTGAAGCATCTGTAGTTAATTTTCTTTTTGAGGATATTTTTACTCGTTTAAAGTCCTATGGAAATTACATAATTATGACTAATTCCATCAAGGCTAGTGGGAATAAATGGATGAAAGGCATAAAATTCTACACATAAAATTCTGTTCTACCATCTGACAAGTAAATGGCTTGAAAATGGAATCTCACTTTACACAAAGTCATTAAAGAGATCCCTACTGTAAAAGATCACCATTTATATAAAGAGACTTACAACAAGTTTCCTGAAGCCTTGTGGGCCTATAGAACTACATGGAGAAACACAACATGCCATACTCCTTATGAAATTGTTTATGGAAAGCAAGTTTTGTTTCCCATAGAGTTCCAAATTCAAACTTTCAAAATGGAAGTTCAGCTAGGACTTGATTTAATGGAAGTACAAAAGCATAGATTGGAGCAGATTAATGAATTGGATGAGATCATACAAGATGCAGTTCAGAAAACAAGTCTAGTCCAACAACAAAGGACTAGATGGCATGACAAGTACATCAAAGAGAAGAAGTTCAAAGAAGGTGACTAGGCTCTCTTGTTTGATTCAAAATTCAAGGATTTTCAAGGGAAATTTCAAACACATTGGCTAAATATGAAATTATGCTAATTTTTACAATGGAGCAACAAAAATCAGACACAGATGAAGAGAAGGTATCATTTTCAGAAATGGCTTAGGATTGAAGTTGTATCATAAGCCACTTTCAAGACAGAATTTGCTGTTACATTCCAGAAAATAAGATGGGCTAACAAAGGCTAGCAGAATTTTTTCTTCATCAACTTAAAGGAATTTTCCTAATCTCAAATGAAAAATAAAAGAAAAGAAATAAAGTATAAATATGAAAACCAATCATACCCATTAGTGACAGCTATATGTAAAAGATAAAGGAAAATCGTAATCCTCTCCACACTTTAGCTTTTCAAATTTGTCTTTTTTCCATAAGCAAATAAGAATAAAATCATAAGTCTCACCTATCATGTCTCACTTCATTCATATTTCATTCATTCCATTCATTCATATTTCATTCACTCCACTCATCCATACTTCATTCACTCCATTCCATGGTCCACCTCATTTTCATCTTAGATTTTTAAAATTTGATCTCTTTCTGCAATTGAATATTACAAATCATAAGTTGCAGACCACTTTTCATATTTCACTCCACTTTACATTTAAATTCCATTTCATTCCATTACATTTCACTTCACTCATGCTCCATTACACCATATTTCATGATCCATTCTAATTCACTTCATACAACATTCCATTCCATGTCTCAAATCTCCTACAGGTATATTCTGCAGTCAGACATTCTGAAGCCAGTCAGACATTCTGCAGCCAGATATCCTGAAGGCAATTATCCAACAACCACTTGTTCAGCAACAAATTGACCCTGCACACCTATGTCAACAAGAAAAATCAAAGGGATTATGAAGACTGAAGAATCAATGACTTTCAAAAGAGGACAAAGCATATCAAAACCACAAAAATTAAAGGAAAGGCAAAGGTAAAGTTGTAAAATTATTATGATGATAGAATATGAAATTTATAGTATATTTAAGTCATGTATGATTCAAAAAATTGTTTTGATTACTCGTGTTGATCATGCCTATTAAACCTATCATAAAAACTTTGGACAAAATCCCTTCCATTCCGCCATTTCAAATCATCATTTAAAACTTAACGGTTAAGTACTGAAGTGACCTATTCAGTCACATCACTAGCCGTAGTATTCAATGATGATTTTTAATTTCTAATGAGATATTTCCACAGTGTTTTGTTCCATGATGGCGCTCAAACTCATTAATTAGTGTGAATTACCTGCACCAAACTTCACTCAATCTATAACATCTTCATGTCTTCCTTCCGTAGCTAATTCCTACTGCATAAACAGAGAAGGCACCTTTGGGGTAAAAAAAAAAAAAAAAACTCTTTAACAGCGATTTTCACCGTGGATAGAAGAGCAATAAATTGAAGGTTGAGAAGAGAAGCTATGGGTCTCATAGTAAGGTCCGAACCAGTCGGAACCAAATACTTAGAGGGTTACCCACAGATTATAGAAATGCTACAGCAGGCTGGGTGGTTACAGTTTTTGGAAAAATTCAATGGTTTTCATAAAGAGGTTACTAAGACATTTGCACGGTCCTTCAATGGAGCAGAAGTTGAATTAGGAGATGTTAAATTCACTATTACAGAATCTTTCATTGCAAAAGCAGTGGAATTACCCAGGCAAGGTGAACGATGGTTCAAAAATAGGGAATTTCATAATGAGGCATGGAGGCAGATGCTCAAAACACCAGGTATGGATATTTCCATTTTTAAGAAGGGCATTCCTAGTGCAGCACTGAAGAATAAATGGCCGAATATGTTGCTCATTTTGTAAAATTTTATAACTTGTGAGGGAAGGTTTGGTACCCTCTATGTTTATCATATTCGGTTAATGATGCATTTCTTAGATGAAAAAATCAATTTACCTTTTTTCCTACATCATAGTCTGAAGAGAATGGCCTCTAATGTTCAAAAGAGAGTTCAATTCCTGGAAACCACTTTGTACCACCATGGCCTAGTTAAAATTCTAATTGAACATCATTTGAGAAAGGTGGGAGACAATTGGGATGAGTTTCTAGTAAGGAATCACTTTGAAGAACCCAAGGAATCTCCATCTGAAGGCAAACTTATAAGAAGAAGCAGGAGAAGGAAAATTTCCAAATCTGTTGAAACTAAAACTAGTAAGTCCATACAAGAGGACAGTGAGGAGATAATTTCTGAGAAATTGGCTGAAATTAAGAGACAACTTAAAAAGGGGAATATGATAAGAAGGTATGCCAAGGAGAGAGGTGAAGGACCATCTCAACCAAGATGAAGCCACGGGCTTAGAGGTATATTGAAGAAAACAGAGGTTAGACAAACAGGAATCATAAAAATTGAGGATGAAGAGACACCAACTGCTAGATCACCTGAGTACCAGTACTAAGAGGATCTTGATGAAGAAACTCCAGAGATAGACCCAGCACAACAACAAATCTATAATTATGTTGAGTCATTGGAAAAGAGAGCCTCAGAAAGTAGAGGAAGAACTCCTAGCCCATCAGAATCTGCAATTGATGTACTAAGAAGAGACAAATATGAGTTATAAGTACTCAATAGGCACAAAAAGAATGAAAATGAAATTTTGAGGTAGCAGGTTAAGCTAAAAATTGATATGAATACAACTCTCTCTCTGCATATGGAAAAGTTGTACAAGGCTAGTGAGAAATTGAAGAAGAAAAACAAAAAGTTGAGCAGGGCACTTATAAATTTGAGATTAAAGTTGGTCATAAGGAAGCCTAGGAGGCCATTGAATATCAAGAAAAGCAGAAGAAGGAGCTTAGATGTCCTAGCAAAAGTCTCAGAATACATGAATTGATTGCATGAGGACATGCAAAAACTTTGCAGTGGGGGTATGTTGAGCCCCAAAGATGTCCTTTTCTTTCACCCAATTTCACTTCATTTCCTTTGTCCCTTATCAATTACAGGCTTAAATGATCAATAGGATTAATTAAAGTCACTTTAGGAATGTATACAATGACTGACTTGCTATATTTTCGTGGTTTTGTTGTTGTAGTAATTTTTCACTAGATTCAGCTACAGAATGTAGACATTCTGTAGCTAGTCGCCTATTCCGCAGCTATCTTCATGTTCTCATAGGTTACAGGTGTCACTTCAAAGAAAAACGCATATGGTTGAATTCCACAACACTCCCCCATCATTTCTTGCTCTCTACGAAGTTTGAGAAAGAATCTATAGGTGGTTATGCACGTGGAAGAGATCAAAACTAAGAAGCAGATTCCTACCAGAACAGGGACTCCACAGATGTATCCAGCAAGAGTACGAGGCTTCCACAAGATTTCTAATTTGATTTTAACTGGGAAATACACTTATCCCTATTTCCTCTCAAGGTTAGTTATGTATTTCTTATATAAGAATGACTCAGGAGACCGAGAGACAACTAGCTATATTGATGTTTTGTTGTTAGATCTCAAAAGTCCGTAATACTCTATTTATAAATAATTTTCTCTTTAATGAAAGACATTCAACTTCATTGCATGATCTAAGGAAATCTTGAGGAGATTTGTATGCTAATCCGGTGGTAGAGGGCCCCTACTGCCCGAGAAGCTCTGTGCATATTGTTTAGATAAGTAACTTTAGCCTTGTTTCATTCCTAATTCAAGTAGTTTTCTAAAATTTATGTTTTTATGCTCATTCACATCAAATGTTACAGCTAGTCTTGTTCTTACGAATTGTTCCAAAATATCACTAACACTGAATGAGACATAGTTGTGGTGTTTTAGAGTCTAGTTGCATTTTTTCTGAACTTCATATTTTTATGCTCACTGACATCAATTGTTACAGCTAGTCTTGCTCTTATGAATTGTTCCAAAATATCACTAACACCGAATGAGACAGAGCTGTAGTATTTCAGTGACTAGTTGCACTTTAGTTTAGTTGTAAAACTCCAGAGATTAATGGCACTCTAGTTCAATTTTGTTCACTGTATTTCAAGGTTGATTGGTTGCACTCTTGTTTAGTTCTGTTTAATGTGTTTCCAGTTTCATTAGTTAGTTGTATGCTAGTTTTGTTCCATTAGACTTCAAGGCCTTCACTATTTACAAACTACTCTTGTTATTAATCTCTTCCAACACATCATCATATGGACAGGAATTAGTGATATCAGTTCAAGGCCTTGACTGTTCTGCAAACTCTTATAATTTTAGAAATAATTTTTTTCCAAAACTATTCCAAAATATTTCTAACATTCGAATGAGGCTTAGTAGTGAAAATTTGAGTTGCGGAATGGATTAATTTCAGTGTCATAGGATAATTTAGAATAGAGTCACTCACTATGTTGCAGACTATCTTTTCCAAATGTGTTCTAACAAATTTCTAGCCATGGATGGGATTTTCTCTTTGATATTGTAGATTGTTTTTTACTTAGAAGAATCTCATTGCATTAAACTTATCCTTTTCTCAAGTTATTCCAACATATTTCTAATGAATGAATTGGAATGAGTTCATGTTATGAGTTATTGAATTCATGTTATGAGTTATTTTTCTTCTTAAAGTTTTGCATTTTCTGTTCTTAAGTGCCATACATAGTTTATAATAGGTTTTACTCTGTTTTAGTGTGACCAACAACTTCTCTTTACCAACACTTAGTTCTTTTCCTCTTAGAATAAAAACACAAAACCAAAAACATTGGAAAAACACTAAACACAATGTAGTGAGAAACATATACCTAGGCACATATAGTGCACTTCACTTCAACAGTTTACTAACCCTGGTTGACAATTTATGACATCAATTTAGGAACAATAAGTTGAGCAAACAATACATATTATTTGCCATACTATCCATCTATTCACAATAATATCCACCTTATTTTGAAAAAAAATGCATATACAGGTATTTAAATTATGCTTTTCAATTATTAGAAGTTTTTGTGAAAATTGAAATTTAAGTGCATTTTTTGGACAACATCAGAAATTCCCGTAATGGCCTCATGGTTTGCATATTTGCAGAACACTTGGGCTCGAGCTGGATATATTTATAGAAGGCTTGGGAAATAAGAATAAGTGTACACCTACTGGTACAATCAAACCGAGCTTTAATAGGTCTGGTCTGTTAGAAAATTATATATTATAGAGCAATGCAACACATAAAATATGCAAAAAACGCAAGCACACAAAACACATAAAACTAGAGAGACATAGATATACGTGGTTCACCCAGTTTGGGCTACTTCCACCCCGAATAGCCAATCCTTCCTTTCTATTATCCAGCAAAATCAAGAGACACAACCTACAACAGATCTGCTATAATATCCTCTATTCTCTCTCACAGTCTCCCTATATGTTTCTTGCTCTGAGAATACTCATACAATGCACAGCCATAATACAATACCCTCATACAAAGCGAGGGGTTGCCTTATAGGGAAAAAAACCCTAAAATAAACATAACTTCTACCATCAGATCAACCGCCTAATGAACGGCCTAGATTGACTAGAAATTACTATACTTTTACAAGGCAATTTTAAATTTGTTTTTAGCTTTGGGGGCGCTGCCCCCGAAACCCCCCGCCAGGGGTGGGGCTCCATAAAGTCGTAGCCACCCCCCCTGGAACCCCCAGGAAGCATTTAATTACGGGTGGCACCCCCCATTAAGGTCCAGGGGTCTAATGTTGTGATACAAAATAAACAAGATAATCAAGCTCCACACCCAATAATCTCCCACTTGGAGACTGATTGTAGCAACTCCATCGCTACTTAATTTGCTAGAAAATGACTCCACTTTGGACCTAGTTGTTTCTCATCTTCATCATCGTTCTTGAAGACCAATTGAAACTGAGCATATTCTCAGTTTCTCCTTGGCTACAACTTTTGTTAGCATATCTCGGGATTCGGCTAGTGTGTATCTTTTCCACTTTCAATTGTCCATCTTCCAATACTGACCATATGAAATGGTACTTGAGTTGTATGTGTTTAGTCATGGAATGAAATGATGAGTTCTTTGCAAGATGAATGGCCTTTGGCTATCTTTATAATGTGCCCATATCATTCTTCTTACCCAATTCCTCCATAAACCTTGTAACCAAATCATTTCTTTACTAGCCTCTATAGCAATACTACTTTGTTGTTGAAAGTGCAACAACACTTTATTTTAGAACCAACTAACAGTTTTCCACCTATAGTAAATACATATCTTGTAGTGCTCCTCTATTATCTCGTCACCTGCCATATCTGCATCAACATATCCTGAGATCAATGTTTGAACCACCAAAGCATAATGCTTGATTTGTGGTACCTCTCAAATATCGAGAATCCATTTCACGGCCATCCAATGTTCTTTTCTGGATTGTTCATGTACCTGCTTACAACTCCACTGCATGTGCAATATCGTCCTTATGGAACCATTGCATACATTAAGCTTCCAATGTTGATATATGGAACTTTAGAAATAGTCCATTTCTTCTTGGGTCTTGGGCACATCTCCTTACTAAGTTTGAAATGGCTAGAAAAATGTGTACTAACTGGTTTTGCATTCTGCATATTAAATATTTTCAACACCTTTTGTATGTACTCATTCGAGACGGTGTTAATTTGTGATTTTCTGTCTCTAGTTATTCTCATACCAAGGATTTTTGCGGCTCCCAAATCCTTCATTGCAAATGAATTTGCCATTTTATTTTGAGCACATTTATTTCGCATGTTAGACCACAACAAGCATGTATCTACATACAATAACAATATAATATAGCTTGCCATCATTTTGCTTTTAGATAAACACAATGATCGAGTGACATCTAGTATAACCTTGTTGGACATAAACATCAAATTTTAGATACCTTGCCTTGGAGCCTTTTAAGCCATACAAGCTCTTCTTTAACTTCACACTAATTTTCTTTCCCTTTGACCTCATATCCTTCTCTTGCTCCATATAGATCTCTTCCTCCAAATCTCCATGGAGAAATGTTGTATTTACATCTAAGCTGTTCAAGATAAAATCTTATTCTAAGACTTAAAATAGTTCGATTGAAGTCATCTTAACAACAAGAAAAATATTTCATCAAAATCAATACCTTTCTTTTGCAAACCCCTTCACCACAAGTCTAGCTTTGTACCTATGTTTTCCTCCATCTTATTCCTTGACTGTAAACCCATTTATTCTTCAATGTAGTTTTACGCAACTGACTAAGTCCCAAGTCCTAGTTATGCATTAAGTTCCATCTCTTCTTCCATGGCTAGCTCCCACTTCTTCCTGCTTTCAACCTAAATTTCTTCTTCATAACATTCGGGTTCACTGAATCAATCAACAATAAATAATATAATGAAGGAGAGTATCATTCAAGGGGTCTACTTATCCTGGTAGATCTTCGACACCACTTTCAAGTGTTTGAGGTGCTCTTGTCATTGGTGGTTGTTGTTGTTGTGGATTATTATTATTTTAGGCACCTTTACTTTTTGTGATCTCATCAATCTGTGTATTCTTTATTTTCTTTTCTGTTTCTTTTCCGCAATGATTCTTATACAATACCTTTACATTGAATATTACATCTCTTCTCCCAATGATTTTGTGATTTTCATAATCATATAAGCGATAACCAAAATCATTAACACCATATCCAATAAAGGTACATTTCTTTGATTTTTCCTCAAGCTTTGTTCTATTTTCTTTATTAATATGGACAAAGGCCTCACATCAAAAGGCTTTTAAAAATAGTAGTTTACCTTTTTACCTATCCATGCTTCCTCGAATACCACCATCCAAGGAACTTGAAGGCCCTCTGTTTATTAGATAAATAGCATTATCTACACATACCAAAATTGTAAAGGCAATCTTGCATGCAATCTCATGCACCTTGCATGCTCATGATTGTTCTATTCATCCTTTCCACACACCATTTTCTTGTGGTGTTCTTGGAACTATCTTCTCTGTGAATTCCATGCTCTAAACAGGTACCTATCAAACTCTTTCTTTGCAATATTCACCTCCATTGTCGATCCGAGACACTTCAACTTCTTTCTGTCTCAATATCAACCAAAGCTTTCCATTTCTTGAAAGTATCAAATACATCAAATTTATTCTAATACAATAAATCCAATTTTTTCTAGTTGCATCATCAATAAAAGTAACATAATAATGAGAGCCACCGAGAGATGATTTGAGATGTCCTACATCATGCACAAGCTCTAATTTTTCCCTTCTTTTCTTTCCCAAATCTGAGAAATCTGACTCTCTTCTATTTTCCATAAATACAATTCTCACAGAAATCCAAATCAACATTCTTCAAACCCGACAACAAATTTCTTGAGTGAAGAATTTTCATCCCCTTCTCACTCATGTGTCTGAGCCTATGATGCCATAATGTTGCATCTACTCCTTTGGAAGTTAAATCATTAACAGAGTTAGAAATACCATTGCATAAATACAATGTACCAACATTTTAACCTTTTTCTATTACCAAAGCTCCTTTGGTGACCTTCCAAGTTTTATCTGTGAAAGTTGTCACACAACCTTCACAGCCTAACTATCCTGTTGAAATCATATTTTTCTTCAGATCTGGAACATGCCTTACCTCCTTTAATATCCATTGGTTTCCATTTTGTTGTTTTACAAGAACCTTACCCATTCCAACAATTTTACAGGGTTTATCACCACCCAAATAGACTTCCCCAAAATATCCTTAAACATAGTCATGAAAATATTTCTTGTTTTCTTATCAGGTGTGGCATGGAATGAGGCCTCTAAATCTACTACCCATGAATCAGTAACATTTTCGAAAGAAAGAATCAAAGCATATTGTAACACATCACCTGTCACATTTTCTTCATGATTGTTTTCTTGTTGTGTCTCCTTCTTTTCCCTTCTGAGATCTACAGTCTTTCTTTAGGTGTCCTTTCTTTTCGCATTTAAAACACACTATCCCCAATATGGACTTGGATATGCCTTTCCTTGATTTACTATGATATCCTGAGCTCTTTCCCCTTTCCATTCTTCTTCCCCTAGACTCTGCACTCAAATCATTACCCGATGTCTCACCGAAGCTTTTCCATTGCATTTCCTCGCTAAGTGTAGCACCGACAACATCATCAAAATTTAAAGTACTAGATCCAGAGACAAAGTTACTAATGGCCATAACTAAACCATTCTAGCTTTCTTGCAATGAGCATAGAAATAAAAGAGCCCTAACTTCATCATCAAAGTTTACCCCTACAGAACTTAACTGACTGGTAACTGTATTAAAATCATTTAAATGGTCTGCAAAAAATCCACCTTCCGACATCTTCATATTAAATAGGCATTTCATAATAAATACCTTGTTTGAGGCCGAGGGTTTTTCATACAGTTTTTCTAATGCCTTAATCAAACCCTCTATTGTTGTTTCCTTTGAAATATTGAAGGCTACCGACGCCATGAGGCACAACCATACTCTTCTGAGTGCCTTTATATCGAGAATCTCCCATTCTGCATCTGTCATTGCCGTCGATTTCTTTAGTTTTCCGCTCAATGGTAGGTACATATCTTTCTGATACATATAATATTCCATCTGCATCTTCCACAGTGGGAATTTTTTGTTGTTAAATTTCTCGACCCTCAATTTACCATCTTCTGCCATTGGTCCCACTCAAACCAGGAACCCTTCTTTCCTATGAGTTTATCAGCCAAATAGACCTTCGACTCTGGTACTAGTTTTTAGAAAATTATATATTAGAGAAAAATGCAACACATAAAATATGCGGAAAACACAAGCACAAAAAACACATAAAACCAGAGAGACACAGATATATGTGGTTCACCTAGTTTGGGCTATGTCCACCCCGAACAGCCAATCCTTCCTTTCTATTATCCAGCAAAATGAAGAGACACAACCTACAGCAGATCCACTGTAATATCATCTGTTCTCTCTCACAGTCTCCCTATATGTTTCTCGCTCTGAGAATACTCATACAATGCACAGCCGCAATACAATACCCTCACACACAGCAAGGGGTTGCCTTCTAGGGCAAAAAACCCTAAACTAAACATAACTTCTACCGTCAGATCATCCGCCTAATTAACGGCCCAGATTGACTAGAAATTACTATACTTTTACAAGGCAATTTTACATATATTTTTTAGCTTCGGGGGCGCTGCCCCCGAAACCCCCCACCGAGGGAGGGCTCCATAAAGTCACAGCCACCCCCCCCCCCCAGACCCCCCAGGCAGCGTTTAATTACGGGCAGCGTTGTCGCCCCATTAAGGTAAAGGGGTCCAATGTTGTGATACAAAATAAACAAGATAATCAGGCTCCACACCCAACATAGTCAAAGGCAGTCAAACAAGACCTGTCTTTATGGAGGATCCCTAGAAACTAGGTCAAAATTCTTATTTTGTGGGATTTTCTAGATTTTGATGGATCTGATGGATGAATTTGACTTGATTGGATAAGATAAGGATAGTCATGACTATAAGATCTATTTTAGATGAATTTTTTTTATACTTTATCTATTTAAGACTCAAACTTTGAAGGCATTGGTATGTAGAACTTGTATGACTTAACATTATTATTTTTGAGACTTTGGAGACATAATTGAAGACATGTTCTATCCTATTTGCTGATGTTATATGTTGATTGATTGATTGAATTTTTCAGTAGCAGAAAAAACCTTCAATGTGCAAGGCGAGGGTGGATGGCCCCCACACCGAGCTAAGTGCACTTCCTAGTTTATTTGTAGTTGCAATTTATGAATTAGTTTGCTTACGCTTAACTTTTTTATGCTGATTATTTATTAGTATTGATGAATTTAATGATAATTCTTATTTTTCATATGAAAGGACAAACAAATGCTTAAGTTAAACATTATTTCTATCTAATTAAGATCTTCAGTTAGAATTCATCTTTTCATGCTTTTCTGAATTCCTGTTTCTAACAATAGCATTACTGATAAATGAGTATCTGATGAAGGACAACCAGGACCTCTTCAATGAAGAGCCTCTTCAATTATTGCTTCATGTATCTTAATCTATTTTCCAATTAAGTAGTATTTGATTTCTAATTCATGAGGTAATCTTTTTAGAGAAGGACAAACAAATCTCTTAACTTAGGAGATTCTTCTGCTTCTGATTGCACACTTGAATTTAGAAATTGTTTAAGTTAGATTTATATTTGTAATATGCATTTTCCTAATCATCAATGAAAAATCTTCTAAATGTATCTTAACTGAAACCCATATAATTTGGGGATGCTTCTAAGTTCCACTAGCCCAGATTGATAATAAATACTTGTGTTAGTTTACAACAGTAAATTGACCCAACATTTTAGTGTCGTTGTCGGGGAAGCATATTTCAAAATGGTCAAATAGGAAGACAAAAACATAAAAAATATAAATTCACCAAAAACAACAAAAACATAGTTTTTCTTTCAAGTAATGTTTTCTTATGCCTAGAGATAGAGATCAGAAAGGTAGATTTGTGAAACAAAACCCCCCAACAACACATTCATCGATAGGATTAACAACACCAGTTGTTGGAAGACCTACTATAGAAGAGTTAGAGGAAAAACAGAGATCGAGACAGAGATTAAATTTAGTTGAAAGACAAATCTTGTTAGCCTTACAGGTAAAAAAAAAAAGCAATCACCTAAAGAACCTCCTTCCGTATGGAAACAAAAAGATACAATAAAACCCATTGTTAAACAACTAGAGTAACCTGTCATTGAATAAATCAAAGTAGTGGAAGAAATACAAAATCAACCTCATATTGAAACACCACATATCTCTAAACAAAAAATGGTTGAAGAAGGAGAAGGATCAACTAGAATAAACAAGACTCTTGAACAAAGACTTGAATATGAAAGACAACAAAGGGAATGGAGGAGACAATAAGAGGAATAAAGAATAACTGAGGCAGAAAGAAAGGCAGTGGAAGACAGAAGAGTAGAAGCACTTAGAAGTATAGAGGAAGAAGAAAGAAGAGAAAATCAAAATAGAAGAACATAAGAAAATGAGCAAGAAATTAACAATGATCAGGAAACTATTTTTGGCTTTCCTATCTTAGATGCAAGAGAAATATTAAGAGAAGAAATAAAAATGAAAAACATTCTACCTTATGTATTGCCCAACTTCTATGGAATGTCAACAGAATATCTTGATGCATTCATATTTGAGTTTGATATCTTGTGTAGAACTTATAGATATACTGATGACACACACAAGCTTCGACTTTTTCCTGCTACTCTGAAAGCAGCAACCTTGAAATTTTTTATGGGATTAGGAGAACATACAATAGCTTCTTGGGATGATATGAAGAAATTTTTTCTTAAAAAGTAGCAAGCTTACTGCAGGGCTAGAGACTCAAAAGAAGACATTTTCAAAATTACACAACAAGAAGACGAAAGTTTGGAAGAATATTTGGAAATATTTCTTTACAATTTACAAAAATCCAAACATCTTTCTCTAAGTCTCGATACTATCCAGACCATCTTTCTTAAGGGTATCAAAGATGAATATTTAGACATCCTTAATGTGATGGGAAAAGGAGATATCTCCAATTTACCATTTGAAGAAATTTTTGAACTTTATCAAAAGTACTCTAGGGGAAGAGTAAAGAGTGGAAAGAGACACATTTCATCAAAAGCTTTCAAATCTGTAGCAAGTGCAGTAACAAGATCATAAATATGAAGTTTACTAGAAATTTTCAAAACAGATCTCTTGAGCACTTTAGGAACCCAAGTAGATGTCTTGAAAGCTAAGAAAAAGAAATAAGAACAAGATGAAATCTTAGCAATTTTCTGTCCAAAGTGTAAGCAAAAACATCCACTCAACGAATTTCCTTTGCAAGGTATACAAGTGTGTGGACTATGCACAAAAAATCATGCAACAAAAAAATGTCCTAAATTAAAATAATTGCGAGAAGAAGTGCAAGGAGTAGATTCTCTCTACTATATGGCACTAAGGAGACCTTGGAAAACAAGGATGCCTCAACAATTCCCTCAACAAAACCCCCAGAATTTTCAATATCCTCAAAATACATGGAATACACCAATGCCATGGCAGGTTTGGCCACCACAACAATATCAAAACCAACCTGCACAAGGTTGGAGGGGATATGGTTATGGAAACCAACAACCACAACATATGTATCCTCATCAGTATCAATATCAACAATCATACCCTCCACAACCATTTCCTCAATACCAACAATTCAAACAACATCAACCAATGCCATATCCACCTCAAAACCAACCAATGCTAACTCAACCGCAGCAACTTCATCTACCCACTAACCAACCACCTCCCAGACCAACACAATTGCCAGCTCATCTAGTAGCTAATCTAAGTAACAAGGTGGATAGACCAGCATATCATGTGGAAGAGGCAACATATTATCCTACTTATTCAATTCCTCCCATACAAGATGTCCACCTAAGGTCTGGGAAGGTGTTACAGAAAGATTCTCCTCCGATAATTGAAGAACAAATTGAACAAGGAGAACAAAGTCAACAATCTCAACCAGAAAAGAAAATCTAGAAAGGAAAATCTATTATGACACAAACTCCACCATATCTAGAGAGATTGATACAATAGAATATTCCAATATCTCTACATGAATTTAATATTCTGAATTAATTTAAAAACACATATGTCAAAATTTCTTTGTTGCAGGCAATTAAATATACTCCGATATATGAAAAAACAATAAAGGAATTATGCATTAAGAAATCTGGTAGAAGAAAGAAGGATCCACCTACAATCTAGGTAATTGGAAGTTTAGCTAGTCTCATGCCCACAAACACAACCATTGAAAAATATGTTGATCCAGGAATTCCTATGGTTACCATTTCGATTAACAAATTTTCAGTGCCAAATACTTTAATAGACTTGGGAGCAGCTATCAATGTTATGACTACAGAAACTATGAAACATTTGAATCTGAACAACATTAGACCAACTACTACAGTTTTAGAACTTGCAGATAGATCTAAGGTTGTACCATAAGGTATATTGAAATATATCATTGTCTCACTGGATTCATGGGAGTATCATGTAGACTTCTTGATTTTGCAGCCAAAAACAAATTTAGGAGGGCATCCCTTAATTTTAGGTAGACCATGGTTAGCCACTGCAGATGCTTACATTGGATGTAGATCATGCAGTATGATTATTTGACATGGAGAATAAATAAATCATGTTACATTGTATCCTCCTGCTCAATATCCTTCTTTATTATCATGGCTTGATGGAGAAGAACCACAAGAGCTTCAAGTTCTTCTTAGTCTTAATCAAGTTTATAATTTTAGAGGGGAGGAAGAAAATGAGGACTTATTAGATCTATTCATCTTAGAACCAAATATTTCAGAGAAGCTTAGAGTAACTCAATATGAAGCTGCTAGTTATCTTTTAAATGAATGTTTTTAGGAAAATTTCACTATACAATCATTGAAAAATACATTTGAAAGCATTTTTCCTGTAAATTCAATTACCAATTCAAACATCAAAATCATTGAGATCAGTCCTGAGAGACATTTGAATATTGGTAATAACTTACAATCATCACAAGAGGAAAAGCTAATAACAATGTTACAAAAATATTCAAAATCTTTTGCCTAGGATTACACAGGCATGCAAGGAATTCATCCAAAAACATGTATCCATCACATTTACACTGATGATCAAATTAAACCTATAAGGCAACCACAAAGAAGGATGGACCCCATGATGAAGGAAATAGTGAAAGAAGAATTACAGAAACTATTACAAGTTGGATTTATCTATCATATTTCAGACAGTCAATGGGTTTCACCCTTAGTTGTAGTACCTAAGAAAAATGGGAAATTGAGAATTTGTGTGGATTACAGATAACTCAATAAGATATATTAAAATATCATTTCCCTTTACCATTTATTGATCAATTGTTAGATTCATTAGCTGGAGAGAAAATATTTTCATTTCTGGATGGATTTAGCAGATATAATTAGATAAAGATAGCATTAGAAGATCAAGATAATACAACATTCACATGCCCATGGGGAACATATGCATACAATGTATTACCCTTTGGTTTATGTAATGCACCTGCTACCTTTCAGAGAGTAGTTCTTGCAATCTTTGTTGATTTGATCCATGAGTGTGTAGAAGTTTACATGGATGATTTCACTATGTATGGTACAACATATGATGATTGTTTACAAAATCATGAAAAAGTGTTAAAACGATGCATAGAGACAAAATTATCACTCAGTAATGAATTTTTTTTTATGATGTTAACTGAGGGGATAGTGTTGGGACACCATATTTCTTCTTTAGGAATTAAAGTGGACCCAGCAAAAGTTCAAGTCATTATGAGTTTAACACCACCCACAACACAAAAATAAGTTAGAAGTTTCTTAGGTTATGCAGGCTACTATAGGAGATTTATTGAAAATTTCAATAAAATAGCTTTGCCATTATTCAAGTTACTTGCGAAAAATGTGGAATTCTAATGGAAAAATAATTGTCAAAATGCATTTGAAAAATTAAAAGAAAAATTTTCAATTGCACCCATTCTTCGAGGACCTAATTGGTCTTTTCCATTTCACATTTCAACTGATGCATCTGGCACTATTATTGGAGCATCACTTGGAAAAAAAGAGAATCGGTTCAATTATGCCATATATTTTATCAAAAAAAATTTAACACTAGCAGAATTGAACTACACTGTTACAGAAAAAGAAATTTTAGTTGTAGTACATGAAGTTAATAAATTTCAACATTATATAACAATTTATCAAGTTTACATCCACACAGATCATTCAGCCATAAAATATTTAATGAAAAAATCAATCACAAATGGTAGAATAACTAGATGGTTGTTATTAATGTAAGAATTTAACATTACTGTACAAGATTGACCAGGCAAAGATAATCAAGTTACAGACTTTGTATCAAGAATAAATTCACCTAGTGATCCAAATCCAGTATCAGATCATTTTCCAGATGAACATCTATTTGCTATAAATGTAAAAACTCCATGGTTTGCAGATATAGCTAACTATTTATCATCTGGCATACTACCATCTCATTACACAAACAAACATAAAATAAGAATAATTAGAGAAAGTGCTAGATATAGTTGGGTCAATGGAGCTATATTTTATACTGGTGTTGATTTAATGATTCGAAAATGTGTTAGAGAAGATGAGATTACTGAAATTTTGAAAGCATGTCATGACGAACCATGTGGTGGTCATTTTGTAGATAAGAGGACAACATACAAAGTGCTGAAACTTGGCTACTACTGGGAAGCCATCTTCAAAGACTCCAGGGCCTATGTGAAGAGATGTGACACCTACCAAATAATTGGTAGACAAATGACATCAAATGAAATGGCATTAAAGCCACAAAAATTGTTTGAACCATTAGTGGGGTTTAGATTTTTTCGAACCAATCAACCCTCCATCCAATGGAAAGAAGTACATCCTGGTATGTACCGATTATGTAACTAAATGGGTGGAGGCAAAGGCAGTAGCACGAGCAACAGAAGATACAATTGTGTATTTTCTGTTTGAAGAGATATTTGTAAGTTATGGAGTTCCAAGATAGATATTAACTAACCAAGGAACATAGTTCACATCAAAACTTGTTCGAGATCCTACAGAGAAATACAAGACCAAACACAGAAAATCAACTCCGTATCATCCTCAAGAAAATGGACAAGTAGAAAAGTCATAGAGAACATCATGACAAAGACTGTACAAATGAACAGAAATGAATGATCATAGAAATGGAGAGATGCACTATGGGCATATAGGATAACATGGAAAAACACAAATGGGTTTAGTCCATAGCAGTTAATGTATAGAAAAGAAGTCCTATTACCCATAGAATTTCAAATACATACATTCAAGCTAGCAGCAGAATTAGGGATGGAATTAGCTGAGGCACAACAACAAAGAATTAATGAATTAAATCAACTGGATGAGACACGACAACAAGCATTAGAGCACACATATCTTGTCCAAGAACAAAGGATCAAATGGCATGATCGATTCATAAAGAATAAAGTGTTTCAGAAAGGAGATTGGGTACTCTGTTTGACTCCAAACTCAAATATTTTAAAGACAAGTTTACAACTCATTGGCTTGGGCTATATGAGATTGAAGAAATATTTTACAATGGAGCTTTCAAGATAAAAACAATTGACGAAGCATCTGTTTCATTTGTCGTTAATGGAAATAGGCTTAAATTTTATAATAAACCTATAAATAAAGAGGATTTTTTGAGAAAAAATTCGATAGTTTCAAATTTGGAATTAATGGGGCACCATAGCAATATGCCTCCCATAATTCCAGAAGAAGAAGTATAATAATAAATAAATAAAAATAACAATAATAATAATAATAATAAACAATAATAAAATAATAAAATATTTTGGTTGTGAAAATCCAGGAAACTGGCACAATACAAACTCGAATTCATATTGGAAAACCAACTTGTTTGGCCAATATGAATTCTCTTTTTTGTTTTCATTTTACTTTACTATGATTTTGGAAGATATACCCTCCAGGACATGTTAGACTTGAGGACAAGTCTTATCATTATCTTGGGGGAAGGTGTGTAATAAAAAAACCATGAAAATAGTTTTAGCAACTGAATTGAAGATGGAATATGAACAACAATTACAAATGAACCTAGTACATCATTCAACATATACAGAAGGGACCTGAATTATTATTGAGAAATTTATTCATAAAGGGACCTATATCATTATGATAGAAGAAATTTTCAAACATTATTTCAAATTACGCCAGAAGGGACCTAAAAATACAAAATGTCAAAAGGGACATGAGCTACACCAAATGAAGATCATGTCAGAAGGGACCTGAAGTTTCAAAATTTAACCTGCAGAAGGGACCTGAACAACTTCATTCCAAATCAATTAGGTGCAAAGCAAAAATAAAATCTCTACATAGTCTAAAAGTGCTATTGTGATAACAAACACAATGTCTACCATCATGAACATCAAATGGTTTGAGGGAATACAAAGTACAGTAAGTAAAAATTGCTCTGAAAATTTCAATTTTTTGTGAAAATGTTCTAGAATTGTAAAGCTAATTTAGTACTAGTTATGGATTTTTATCACCTACATTTTTCATCATTTACATTTCATCACTAATGATTCTTAGCCCTATTTTATCCATATTTATACCATTATCCTAAAACATTCCATAACCTATCCATACCATACCATACCCTATTTTATCCATATTTATACCATTATCCTAAAACATTCCATAACCTATCCATACCATACCATACCCTATTTTCTAAACAAAAGAATCATAAACAAAAGGCTTAACATCAAACCTTTGTTGGACCTACAATAAACAAACAATAGGTTAGTTTCATTACAAATATTTAATTTTACAATATTACTATTTCATTAGTCAATTTTAAAAATTAAATAAAAGATAAAACCTAAAGTTTAAACCATATGATAGCGCAACTATTGCAAACAATAAAAAAAATGCAAAGAGCGTAATCATAAATGGTTATAAGCTAAGGTAATGTAGCAAGAGCGTAATCATAATACAAACAGTGGAATGCAAACTAACCTAAAGTATGATGCTATGACAAACAATGCATGACAATGATGTATGTATATGAACAAAACTACGATGAGACAGTGACACATACAATAGTGGAGGAACATAGAAATGATGGCATACAGTGATATGAATACAAACAGTGAAATGAAAATATGATGGTGCATATGCAATCAGGTATGATGTGTTTCAACGGAGGATGGAAGCAGACATAGTCATCAACGAAAAGCATGAAAGAAAAATGTAAAAGGGGTTGCATAATAAGTGAAACAGAGGACAAAGTGTACACTATGGAGTTAGCATGGCAGTCAAGGGTAAGCCATGCATGCACCAGTCAAGCGGTGGTTGATGAATGGTGAAAACAAATTCAAATTCCATATCACAACACTTTGCAAACTGTTGAAAACACTTATGCCATTACTAAGACCTGAAGCAACTGATATACACTGCGTTTTTCACCATCATCGCCTTTCGAAGGCTCAGTGAGAGAATGAGGGCATGATATCAAAACACGCATCCATTTTTGCAACTCTGTGAGAAACAAATAAATAAAGAATTTGAGAGAAGACAATGGATAAGCTATGAGGAAAATAGAAGAAATATAATGTAGAAAAGAAGGCAGGAAATATAGCAGTGAGAGGAATGGAGCAATAAGGGGAATTGGCTGAATTTCAAGCCAACAAATCTGGAAAATTTGTCAAGCAACCACGCTATCAGGAGGCAAAATCCTGTGAAGGATAAGGTAAGAATAAAACTTAGATTTGGTTGTTTAAAACAACGATGATTTGCATGAATAAATCTCGGGGTTGTTAAAACAAACTAAGAGTTATAAAAGGAGTTCTCAATTTCAATCTTTAAAACTTGTCATTGCATTACATTTTGTCTTTGACACCACTCATAAATACTCTTCCATCAGTCAACACTAAATCTTCTGTTGATTAAGTGAGTAAATGATAAAATATTGAGTGAGGATTTTGATGATATTTGCGCTGATTGAAACACAGAGACCTTAGTTAAACTAGAAGGAAAATCACAAGGATCATTACAAAGACAAGTAAGCTTGAACACTTCCTCATGCATAGTATTCTATTTCAAAATTAATGAAAACAGAGAATGGAGAGTTTTGGTTTGAATGGCACAGTGAATTCATTTTAATTGAGTTGTGTAGTACATTAATTTAATTTACACACTCAGTAGAAGAATTCGAATCAGGATTTGTGGAGAAATATTGTTTTAGAAGATACAGTCAAACATGTTTTTGTATTTTTACATAGTAGAGGGCAGAGTTGGTGAATGCTTTAAGGAAAACAATGAACTCAAAATGAGATTTTTGATGAAATGATTGAGATATTCTTGTGCATAAACAATGATTTTATATTAGACACATCATGCTATGTCTTTGGAAAATAATTTTGTATGAAATTGAGAGGTCACAAGACACTATTTTATAATAAAAAAAATCATCTTTTTTACACAGTCAAAAATTTACAAAACAGAGGCAGAGGATTGTTTTTTTAAAAAGAGACAGAGAATCAAATAGAGAGTAGGATAATAGAAACATGATTTTTTTATGTTTTCTTAAACCTCTCTATATCAAAACTTGTGTTTATTTGAAACAGTAAGCTCACATTCTTGCAAAGGGAAACAGAGGATTGATTTCAATTACTTGGCAAGAGCAGTAAAACAACGGTAAGCCTTATTATTGTGATAACATCTATTACCTGAATTTTTGTTTACAAAAATTAATTTAATGACAGTAGATGGGTACATAAAATGGTTTTCAGACAATATGACTTCAAGGACAAAGCCCAAATATTTTCAAATTGAACATTGGAGTAGGGAAATAGTTGAGAAACTATATCAATTAGGCTTAATAGGATTTCTTCAAAAATTCAAAGGGCACAATGAGGATATCACAAGAGAGTTTATAAACAATTGCAAACGGGATGAAACTATGGTGGGTAGTTTACATATTCCTTTGACTCCATAATCTATTTCTGAAGCTTTAGAGTTGCCTTCATCATGTGAATTATACCACAATGGATACATTTCAAAGACAAGGGTTGGAGATTTTTCTTGGATAAAAACAAAAAGGGTTCTTTTGATAGGTCAAAGGGGATTCCAAGGGAGTGGTTCAATGAACCTTGGGCTGAGCTAGTTTTGATAATTCAAAAGTTTTTCACCTGTGATAACAAACATAGTGTATTACACCTATATCATTTTAGGTTACTACAACATATTAAAGGAGATATCAGGATCAATTTGCCCTATTTGTTTTATAAAAAATTGATGAAGATGATGGAGAGTGTAAAATATAATACCAAACCCAAAGAAGCCCAAATTCATCACTAGGGACTCATAACAATCTTTGTGGATTACCAGCTGAAAGCTAAGGGAATGGTTTGGGAAAATTTCCTGATTGAAAATAATTTTGTAGAGCAAGTCACTGAAAAAAAACTTAAACTAATGTTGGAAATAAGAAATATTGTGCATTCACCTCTTTATCCTAAAACCAAGTCAAAGAAACAATAGGAAACAGTTATGGTAGAGAGGGAAACATCATTTTTGACCATTTATAGGAGACATAAAAAGAAGAATTCAATAGAACCAAAAGTGCAAGTCATAGAGACATCTCCTTTAACTAAACAGGCCAATGAAATCCTTGAGAGGTTGCAACAAGAATTTTAAGAAAATATTGTAGACAAATATTCTTATTTTGAAAATAATGACGGTTAAACTACTTCAGTTTCTAAAAATACCAAGGAGGAAGATCAAAACCTTAACAGGGTCAGAGAATTAACTGATACCCTGGAGATAAGAAAAATCATGGAAAGGCACCTGAAAGAAGAAAATGAAACCTATAAGACAACTAATGAAAAATTGGTTAAACAAAATGAGAAGATAAGTGAAAAAATGGGAAAGTTTAAAACCAAAAACAAACTTCTTTATACACAGGAATTCAGGTGGATTCAGGAGAAAACTTCTTGGAAGGCCAAGTATGAGAAACAAAAGGTTAAGACCTCAATTTAAAAGGAAGAACAATGCAAAGATATGGATTCTCTTCTACATGCATCATAGCAGGAAGTTTCAGAATCAGGAATGGGATCAGCATCAGAGCTTAGAAGGTCAAAGAGGAAAAAGCAAGCATGAGGACATGCTTGATCATCAGCTTGGGGGAGATGTTGGCCCTCGTTTTTTTATCTCTTTTTGTTTAGGAAATACATATTATTTTCCATAATATCCATCTATTCACCATCATATCCACCTTATTTTGAAAAAAAAATGCATATACAGGTATTTAAATTATGTTTTTCAATTATTAGAAGTTTTTGTGAAAAATGAAATTTAAGTGCATTTTTGGAGAACATCAGAAATTCCCGTAATGGCCTCATGGTTTTCATATTTTTAGGAAACTTGGGATCGAGATGGATATATTTATAGAAGGTTTGGGAAATAATAATAAGTGTACACCTGTTTCTACAGTCAAACCGAGCTTTAATAGGCTCGGTCAAAGGCGGTCAAATAGGACCTGTCTTTATGAAGGATCCCTAGAAACTAGGTCAAAATTCTTATTTTGTGGGATTTTCTACATTTTGACGGATCTGATGGACGAATTTGACTTGATTAGATAATATTAGGATATTCATGAATATAAGAGCTATTTTATATGAATTTTTTAGATACTTTATCTATTTAAACCTCAAAATTTGAAGGCATTGGTAAGTAGAACTTGTATGACTTAACATTATTATTTCTGAGACTTTAGAGACATAACTGAAGACCTGTTCTATCCTATTTGTTTTTGTTACATGTTGATTGATTGATTGAATTTTTAAGTAGATGAAAACACCTTCAGTGTGCGAGGCAAGGGTGGAGGGCCCCCACACCGAGCTAAGTGCACTTCCTAGTTTATCTGTAGTTGCAATTTATAAATTAGTTTGCTTATGCTTAACTTGTTTATGCTAATTATTTATGAGTATTAATGAATCTAATGATTATTCTTATTTTTCATATGAAAGGACAAACAAATTTTTAAGTTAAAAAAAATTTCTATCTAATTAATATCTTCAGTTAGAATTCATCTTTTCATGCTTTTACATGCTTCTATGAATTCATATTTCTAACAATATCATTACTGATAAATGAATATATGATGAAGGAAAACCAAGACCTCTTCAGTGAAGAGCCTCTTCAATTATTGCTTCATGTATCTTAATCTATTGTCCAATTAAGTAGTTTTTGATTTCTAATTCATGACGTAATATTGTTAGAGAAGGACAAACAAATCTTTGAAGTTAGGAGATTCTTCTGCTTCTAATTGCACACTTGAATTTAGAAATTGTTTAAGTTAGATTTATATTTGTAATATGCATTTCCCTAATCATTAATAAACCATATTCTAAATTGATCTTAACTGAAACCCATATACTTTGGGGATGCTTATAAGTTCCACTAGCCCGGATTGATCTAAATACTTGTGTTAGTTTATAACAGTAAATTGACCCAACACAAACTATTTTGTATGTATCTTTGATTTAGAGTAATATTCTAGGTGTGAAAAGTACTAGGTGATTTTTGGAGGAATATTTAGTTCTCTCACCCATTATATTTCTCTATTTCCTTTACGAGTGCTAATATATATTTCTAAGTGTGTAGAAAACTCTTTTGAATTGTATGAAGTTGTTTTGAGCATGGGAGAAGTCTCAAAAAGACAAGATCACTCTCAAATTCAAGATACGAAGGACCCATTGATTTTAGCTCCAAAGAATTCATCCAACGATAAACAAATATGGGAGTTTATTTTTCCTCTACTCTGCTTGAATCGTTTAAAATTCAAATTTCATTGTTTATTTTGATCTAAATATAGATCTTTCAATTATTATATGAGTTAATTAGACCAGACAAGTATGGATTTTTACTCCTATACCTTGGTCTACTTCTTGTATACTAGTTGTGGATTATTATTTATTGTTCTTTCATGTTCTCTCTCCAATTACTTTTGAATTTTCTTTTTATCCCCTTCAGCAGCAATAAAAGTTTACTTTGTTAGCAATTTGGAGGTAGGATTCTTCCCAAAAATCACTAACTCATCTTTTGCAAGACCTCTTCCATTTGTTGGGCAGATTTACAATGAGACTGTGAGCATTTTTTAGACCCTTTCTTCGCTAGGCCAAGTTCCTTAGAGGGTTGAAACTCTTTATCTCTAGGTCATGGGCCTTAGGAGAGGCTTAACCTCTTTATATTTATGCTAATACATCCTCATTTCAAGTCATAAATTTGTATTTAATTTTGAAATTTCAAAAGGCTTTCTTAGGCCTCATTTGTATTGAGTTTTCATCAAGGAAAGTCTATGGTCAAAGTATTTATTTGTAAAGACTTCCTTGAGGCGTTTAGAGGCTCTCATTTTCTTGTAATAAATATAATAAAAAAGGGTTGTTTCTTGTGGTAGTTTGGGCTTTATCCCATGGTATTCCGTCTCCTCATTTAGAGGGAGGACTTTCTTGGGTGGATTGGCTTGCATTTCTCTTTTATAGCTTTTTCATTTAGTTTATTTACATGCACTTTTGATTAATTAATCTAACTCACATATCATCCACATCTAGTTCCATTTTAACTTGCTTTACATTTCTTAAGTATTTTTATTTTTCAACCTATTACAATTCATACACATTTTTTGAGCAAGCACATACTTTACGTTTTATGTGGAAAGCTTAATTCATATATTTAGGAATTTGATTCATATCTCTTTGGAGTACATTTCCTCATTATGTGATTTCAACCTATGCTTATTTGTTGCTTTTATTATCGATCAAACATTTTGAATCACTTTACTTTGAAGCAATCTGAAATCTAGCAATCATTTCATTTACTTGCAAGAAAGCTATTTCCATTGCAAAATTTTATTGGGAACTTGTGAGTAATATTGGGCTATTTCCATTTTGAGATAATTGAAGTAATTGGTACAATATTATTTTTAGAAATTACTTCACTTACCTTCAGGAATTTGTATCAATACTTTCACTTGGAATTAAAAGCACTAATATCCACATGCATCTCATTTAGGCAATCTTAGCACTATCTTGCATTTCTAATTAATTCACCTCCAAGCATAGGCTTGGTTGCAAGAATATTTTTAGAGACCCTCTTTTTCACCAACTTGAGGGACATAGACCCTCTTTTGTCATTAATACGGTGACCTTGCAGTCATTAGAGCCATAGTCTTCGCAATGCCAGAGGCATTGGGTGATTAAATATCACAGGGGAGGGATCATTAATACAACCTCAACTGTCTTTCTCTGGGTGTCCCTCCACAACTCACATCAGAGACTTGTTTCAAAATAAATGAAAGAAAGGCTACACATAGATAGACATTTAACTTAAAATTTACCAATATTATTGCACTTCACATTAGATCGATTTGCATCTCATACTAATTAGATCATATTGGAGTACATTTGGATTTAATTGAAAATTATTTATTTCATGTACTTGTTATGGTGAATGGTCTCATGTTTACTTGATTTCATTGTCCCTTGACATTTGGGCATTTCCTCTAGCAAGTGCAACATTTATTTACATTGTGCAAGTAACACTTTTAAATGATCTTTTGAATTTCATTTGCAAGTTATCTTTCTTTCAATGTAGCATTTTGGAAGTAGTGTGGATCTCCATATTGGTAATCCTTATTTTACTTGCTAAATTGCTATCATATGTACTTTATGGTTTAGGTTATGATCATGGCATGACATTATATTTTACTTAAGCATTTGTTTACAAGTACAATATTCCATTTATATCTTGCAAGTGAGATTCCATATTTCATATAACATTGTTCTCTTTTTCATGATTGCTTGTCATTAACTTTTCATTTAAGCAAGTACATGTTATTTTCCTTGAGAAATTAATTTTTTAAGCACTGGTCTATTATATCATATTCTTCTTGAATGAATTATTAAAGGTTGCTCATATATTTCTTTACTTGTTTAATCTGTGGGATCAATTTACTATTTTTGATAAGCTTTCCATTTAAATCAGTCTCCTATAAAACTCACATTTCATTCACTAACTTTCATTAGGGACCACCACCCTTAGCTTTAACTAGGAGAGAGCTTTAACAGAGAGAGTTCAGAATATGTTGCAACCCCTTCTCTTAGTTTGCCACCAAGTCACACTTTGTGGGGTTGAGGATTTTTCCCACATTAACCAGGTGTGAAAGAGAGGCGTCAACAAACCACAACTTTGGTATTGCAACTCACTGCTACAACTCGTTGCTACAACTCTGGTGCTACAAATCACTATTGCAACTCTTGTGTTGAAACTCTTGGAATCACGAGCCGACACTGAAACCATTAGCCAATGGAACCTTGAGCTTATTGGAAAATTGTGTTTCCATTATTTCAATTTGGATCATATTCGACATAATTAATTGAGTTGTTAATAATTACTTTGGAATTGAGCATGAGTCATTTATTGTTTGCTAATTATTAGCAAACTACACGAGAAACTTGTGAAGATGTATTTATTGTTTGTTAATTGTTAACAAACCATATGAGAAATTTTTTCATCTCATTTACTGGTTGTTGCTTTATTTTAAAACAATTTTTTTGTACAAAAACAGCTCCTCTTTCATTCCATGAATAGGAATATTAGAGTAATGTCTGAATCATAATGAAATAATTTAATTATTAATATTTTACTTTAATTATAGCTTTGATTTAATTAATTAATTTAATTTATTTCCTTCTTGCATATTTATTTCTTTTAATTATATCGGTTAATTAAATTAATTTATGTTTTCAATGTAACATCTGTTTATAAATATCAACACTATTCTATAGAGGCATCACCCTCTCCAATAAAATAGAGTGTTGTATAATATAGGTAGTTCTTTTTTATGTTTGTGTAATTTAACTCCTTGGTTATTTATTCACATAGAATTTATTTTATTTAATATTGTAATTAATTTTTGGTTGTGCAACTTTATTTATTTATGCAATAAATAATTTGTGCATTGTTGTATTTATTTATTATCAATGTATTCATGCAATTTCTTATTCATGTTTAGTTCTAATTTGACATGCCTATATTTCATATTATTTTGGATTCATTTATGTTGTTGAATATATATATGTTCAATGTAATGATGACATTTCTTTGGTATTATAAGTAACATGAATCATCTTGGTAAGGATTAGTCCTTTCATTTATTTTTGTCGGTGTGATTTATTTCTTGCCTATGTGGTTTTCTCTACCTATTCTCGGGGTTACAAGGATAAGCTTCATAAGCCCACTGAGTGGAAGTGTGTTTTTTTTTCAATTTTACAAGTCTATTTTATTTATTTCCAACACGTGTGTTTCCTTTTTTGCGAATGGTATAAAGTTTCACAAGTAGTCTATACTTTTTTTACAAGTTTGTTTACTTTCTTGCAAGTGTGTTTACTTTACTGTAGTGTGTTTAATTTTTTGCAAGCGCATTTAATTTCATGCAAGTGTGTTTAATTTTTTGCGAATAGCTTTAATCAATTTATTTTTGAATTTGTAAAACCTTTCCAAGCTTGTGAACCGCTTATACTACATCTACAAAAGTAATAATTGATATTGCAAATATAAAACAAACCAATGAAAGCAAAAATTGTGTGTTGCATATATAGTGCATGGTAACTTGCAAGTCACATGTGAGCCTCAAGTTGACAACTAAATGTGAAGTCTTTTGGTTGTCTTTCTAAGGAATTGGAAAGGTAATTAGAAGGCCCATTATTTGTACATAAGTTAAGGAGATATGCATGTAGCAAATCCAAGATGAAATGAAGATAATAAAGTTGTAGTAAGGAGAGATTTAAGATCCTAGAAGGGGCACAGTGAGACCCCTAGTGGATGCATCGAAATTTGGGTCGTGGAAAAAATTTATTTCTATTCAAAGGTTGATTGTAAAATATTGATAAAGAAAGGTTGGAGGAAATATGCACTGATAAATTGATTGCATGGTATGTTGTAGTATAATATTTGATTTTGTAGGTTGATCAATGTGTGATGATGAAAACATGACCGAAATATAGTTGAAGTGAAACAAATTCGCAATTTAGCTATGAGAATGTTTAATCCCTATCAATAAGTGATGTATATTGGATAGAGTTGGGGAGTTTCAATGATTATAAATCAATGGTATCGACGAATTTGTTTGAGTGCCTCCTTAACATGATGTGCTATTCATTTTGGGGCTATGCATTTAGTCTTTGTACAAACTAAGACTAAGGGGCATATATGTACTAAGAATGAAATGAGTGGACTGCTAGAGACTAGGGTTATTAACTAGGAAAGAAAGGCATCCCACCAAGAAGAAGGGAAACTCATGTTGAAAGAACCACTATGAGAGTGACTAGATTATGAGAGCCACTGAAAAATCTCATTGTTGCATGGAAGAGATTGACCACAAACTTATTGTGGAGAATTGTGAAAATGGAAATGTAGACAAGAAATGGACACCTTCATGGAGTATATGAGGAAGAAACAAATGGTAAAACCCATTAGCATATTAAGGAGGATACATAGTTGTGTGGATGTGAAAATTTGGATGAGTTATAAGGAGGTAGCTCAGTCTTTCAAGAATTTATAAGAGAAATATGCAGCATACATTTTGCAACACATGGTGGAAGATGAGCATGGAAAGGTGATAAAACAATAGCATTTGTAAGTGCCAGTGTAAAGAAATAATGGTCATTCTTGGAATTTTGGAGGTAATAGAAACAATAACTTATAAAAAAAAAAAAAAATGGAAATGAAATTTTTTAAACTACATGTAAATGGGCATAAGATTATAGGACTTGGTTAGCATGCATACCTCTAGTTAGTTATAGAGTGACAAGGGTCCTGTATAATTCTTGAATACCCTACCTATAAGCTATGTAGAGGATGTTGGGTCTGAAGAATTTCTCAAACTCAAGTTTAAAAAGGGGAATGTTAGGTTAACCTTGTTAGGATATTTAGGCACTTAGGAGATAGTTAAATTCAACTTGCTCTAATGTGGCTATTAGGTAAAAAAAAAAATATTAGTATGTTTGTTGAGTATGTATTATTTGCATTGTAATTTGACCATCACGATATGTTCTAGAATTAGAGTGACCAGAGGGCTCATATTCTCCTAGATACTAATGACTCTTGATCCGTGGATAAACACCCGATTAGTCCACAATCTCTATTTACCGCACATGGAGGGTCATAATGGATGATCGATTGTGAGAACTCTTTTATGTAAAATATTTTATTTTGCATTAATAAATTGTCTCAAGTGGCTATGTTGGCTGGGGCCATCTACTGTTTCCCTCTCGAAGGTTTTAACAATGTAAAAACACTGGTGTTGTGATATTTGATTTGGTTTTGTGGGTAGTTTTTGAAGGTGTTAATCCTATATGAAATACCTTGTTTACCCAAAAAAACCTTGACTTAGGAATGAGTAAAAAAAAAATTAGTCTACAATCATAGTTTTTTTCCCCATGGTTTTTGTGGCCCATGATATGTTTCACATAGTATTGCATGTACTGTAGCCTATAAATAGACCTACGATTCTCCATTGAAAGGGGAAGAAATGAGTGGTTTTTTGGCTCACTTTTTGGTCAGCTTGGCCAAATTTGGCCAAAGGGAAGTCAAGGATATTTATGGTTCATTTTTATCGCAAAGGTTGCATAAAATATTTTGGAGAAAGAGTAGTCAAAGGATATTTATGGTTCATTTTTCTCGTAAGGGTTATCTTACCTTGCTTATATTCCTAAAATTATGCACACTTAGTAAAAAATAGTTGATTGATAGCTTCTATCTACCTTCTAAAAATAGGGAGGTGGTTGAGTGACATGGCTAAGTTAAAAATAGGAAAATAAAATATAGAAACTGCCAAAAAAAATAGAAAGGTCAAAATTAAAAGGAAACAAAATTGAAATAAAATAATAATAATAAAAAGTTGTGACTAATGGAAAATGTAAAAAATAATATATTAAATTTGGAATAGGGCTTCTAAAATTTTAATTTAATTAGAAATGATTATTATGTGGATTGTAGGATTTAACCTCCACATAATATCAATGGGCTATTTTTAATAATAGTGAGGATTGATGGTAGAGGGTTGATGGTTGAGATTTTCTCTAAAATAGTTATCACTCTTTCACTTTTCAATTTAATTAAAAAAAATGTCATGTCACAAGTGTCAAGTGTCATTAATATGGTATTGCTTATTGTTTCTTAATTATGTTTCTTTTTAACATATTTTTTAAATGTATATATGTTTAAATAGTGTATTAATTAATTTTATAATTAATAATAATTTCATGTGAAGTTATAATTTTGTAATTTTTCATATATTAATTATTTTTATCATTAATAATAATAATATAAAGTTATAATACCATCTAATTTATATAGTTGTACTACTTACACTGAAGATGTTCCTCTATGGAGTTCGCTGGGTCGATTGAGCCAATCAAATTCTTTGATTTTAGTCCTCCTTCGGCTAACCATTTTTTACCATGTGGTTGTTGAATTTTCACAACCCTAGTGTCTAGGATATAATCTTAAATATCTTACGCTACCAAACCAAGAATCTCAAAAAATCTACTTTGCACAATGGAACAATATAATGTATCATATCAATCATGTACACAATAGGAACAATAAAAACAATATATGTAACCTAGCTTCGTTATATTATAAACATATAACAAAATGGTCTAGAGCTCCCATACAAGGGATAATGGACCTCAATTATATACAAGTACAAGAATACAAATACAATATAATCTAACAGTCTAGTTGGTGTAGTGCACCTCGTAGTTGCTTTGTCACACCCTGTAACCTGTTGGTCCTTCTGCGCCCAATCTACTCACTGGTTGCCCCTTATTCCATCAAGGAATAACACATAGAGACTCCAGGAGGGTTGCCACCTATCATTGTTGTAAGTCCCTTCTATTGTAGTGAAATTTTGTTGATCCAAAATTTCTCCTCTAGGTTGGCCACACCTTGAGAACCAAACTACCTTCTTAGTAGCCTCCTTTTTCCATCAAGGAGCTACTAAGGCCTCCAACAAATTCACCCAAATTCAGTTGTAAAACTCCCTTTATGATTGTGTGTCAAAGGCTACTATTGAGAACTGTCACATCACCCTCTAACAACTCTTCAAATGCCCAATCCAACAACCAAACTTCACTATGGAATCTTATCCTAAGATCTAACCACCCTAGTTAGCCCTCTTCCACTTTCTTCCACATGCTGTGAAAATATGTCCACACTAGGATAACCTTCCACCTAACAACAATTCAACATAAAATTGACCTCATCATACCTCAAATATGATGTCACTATGTTGTAGGGTAGGTTGACTAGTCAGGGCATGACAATAATCCACACCCGTCCTTTCTAACTCCTCAAAATGGCATCCTAACAAATGCGACTACATCTTCCTTGATTTTTGTACTCCAATGCTTAATTTTTGGGTTGTTCTATCCCTTAAACAGGTCTGTGACACCTTCATTATAGTGTTCTAGGGTTGCGACTACCTCTGTTCTCAAGACCATACCTGCGACATCTTCGATTGGAGACAATCTTCCCAAAACACATTCAAAATTGACCCAGACTTTCTCCATGAGATAGTGACCTTTTCTACTCCTACATGACCTTTGGAAAACACAAGAAAAAACCCAAAACTTATTCTCTTTTCCAATTTTCGCCTCCCTTCTTGACCTGTAGCTATCTCAAGTGGATTTACCATGAAATTTTTCACTTGGATGGATGCCTAAAATGATCTCAATCACCTCATATCTATACAAAATATGAGGGCTCCAAAGAGACATGACTTTTGGACACATCCATTTCAAGCCTACATAGCTTGTATGTCCAAAAACCCAACATTACCCTCAAAAATTCATATCTCCACTTATACATCTCAGAATTTTATGCTTCTTAATGTGTTTAATTCTCCTCGCCATCCTCTATCATCTCCATCCATCATGTGCCAAGTATACCTTATGGTTTTGTCCCAACTCCTTTGGGTACAGAACCCCAACCTTGGGTTCCAAGCCTATAATGCTCTATTGTGGTGCTCCAACCTCCAAACCCTCAACCCTAGGGCTTGGAGTACCTCCCAAGATATCAAAAATCAACACTCCCTCTTAGCAAGGGGGGTACTTCAAAGACTAGGAAGTAGCTCATCATCATCTTCACTACTCGCAACACTCACCCAACTCCTGGTACTCAAAATTGCATCAATCCCTGAAGTATGAACTACGCCTCTCTTGGAAGTGTCACTGTCACTGGAAACTTCCTACTTCTTCTTCTTCTCCTATATCATTTTCCAATCCCTCCATGATTCCTTCTTGGTAGGTGTAGAAGAACCCTTGCTCCCCATTCACCACACACTCTTATTGGCTACAAATTCTTCCTTTGAACTTGCAAGCTCCCTCTAGAACTCAACTCCCTCTAAGCCTTTGGAACTTGGACCTTCTTCTCTGGAACCTGTACTTTCCCCTCTTAAGCCTACACCTGCTTTTGTGGAACCTGCACCTGTTCCTCCTGCTTCTTCTTATCATGATCCATAGGATTTCCTATTAGTTTTTATAGACCATGCTCCCTAACTATAATCACAATACCTGTAGAGCTAGAGCCTCTAGGCTTGAGTCTTGCATTCCCATCTTGGAATAAGACCTAAAACCCCTTCTTCTCGATCAATGAGACATATATCATGCTATATCTGAGTCCTATTACAAACAATACATATTGGACCCGCATCACTCATCCTAACTCCAAACTGAATGGCACAACTCCCAATCCTTAGATCTCGTTCTATCTCTTTTCGCCCAATACCATGTGCAACTTTGAGTCTCACTCAGATAGAGTCTCGAATACCTCCTGTGACATTGTCATATGTTTCAACGCACCATTTCCATGTACCATTCATCCTCATCGATGGTACCCTGTGATAAATGAGAGATCATAGAAAATTCCTCCTCCTCCAACTTCCTGGTGAGAACAACTATCTCAGCAGAAGTGGAAACATTGGTGACCTGCTTCCCTTTCTTCTTCTCGTCATCTCCCGTCTTCTTCTTCGTTGGACACCCAGACAAAAAATGACCCATCTCTCCATAGTCGAAACACTTGAATTTACTCAAATCCTTCTTCTGCCTACCCTTCATTCGTGTTGCAAGTGCCACCTCATCATTTGAAGCCTTCTTCTTCGGATGAAGATCCTCATCTCACAACTCGACTTGAATGAATTCGTCACACAACTTATTCTAGTCTGGAAATTTTTCTCTAGCAACGATCCCATTGATGAAGGAGTTCCATTCCTTGGTGAACCCTTTCAAATCAATCCTCACCCTATCAGAATTTGAAATAGTCAAACCGACGATAGCAAGCTCATCTTTTACCTAATACAACCTCATCAAATACGAAGTCACTCCTTCACCCTGTATCATCTTGGTGGAATTCAAATTAACCTCTAGTACTAGGTTATCGTTCTTATTCTGGAACAAATTCTGAAGAGCCATCCACATCTCATGTGCAATGTTCTTCCCAGAAAATGAGGTATTAGGGGGTCCTTCATACCATCTAGGATGATCAATCTTGCCCTTGTATCCAATTCCTCATACACTTCTAGCTCCTTAGGGTCGGTTGGCTTCTTGATCTCTTTATCAGAGAGCTCCCAGATCCTGTTGACCTGCAATACCAACTTGACCCTTTCCTTCCAAGGACTATAGTTAGACAACCCTTCCAACCTATCCTCAACCAGAGACCAACCTATAACTTCAACATTGTAGTGAGCCCTTCACCTACAATGTGACCAACTCCCTTTTAAGTTGCACTTCACTTGTGCACTCTTTTGATTCATTGTCTTTCAAAGTAGCTCAGACACGCTCTGATACCATGTTGAATTTCCACGACCCTGGTGTATAGGATAGAATCTTAAATATTTGATGCTACCAGACCAAGTATCTCAACAAAGCTACTTTCACAACGGAACAATATAATGCAGTAACTCAATCATGTACACAGTAGGAACAATAACAACAATATATGTAACCAAACTTATTTATATTATCAACATGTAATATAATAGTCTAGGGCTCCCATATAAGGGATAATGGCCCTCAATTATCCACAAGCACAAGAATACAAATATACGATAATATAATGGTCTAGTTGTTGTAGTGCACCTCACAAATATTTTTTCATACACTATAACATGTTGATCCTTGTGATCCCAATCTTATCACTAGCTACCCCTTAGTCCATCAAGGAAAAACACATAGAGACTCCAGGAGGGCTGCCACCTATCATTGTTGCAAGTCCCTTATGTTGTAGTGAACTTTGGCTGAACCAAAATTGCTCCTCTAAGCTGGCCACATCCTAAGAACCAAAATACCTTCTCAGTAGCCTCCTTTGTTCGTCAAGGAGCTACTAAGGCCTCCAATAA
This sequence comes from Pinus albicaulis, assembly GCA_034641835.2. NCBI lineage: Eukaryota > Viridiplantae > Streptophyta > Pinopsida > Pinales > Pinaceae > Pinus > Pinus albicaulis. The sequence goes on along the minus strand of CM076578.1, from coordinate 352,733,462 downwards.
CTTCACCCAACTTCAGATGTCAAACTACCTTTATGATTGCATGTCTAGGGATACTATTGAGCATTGTCACGTTTCCCTTTAATAACTCTTCAAATTCCCAATCCAACAACCAAACTTCACTGTGGAATCTGCTCATAAGAAAGGGATTCAAACCACCCTAGTTAGCCCTCTTCCACTTGGCTTCCACATGCTACACAAATCTATCCACACTAGGAAAAGCTTCCACCTAGCAACAATTCAACATAAAATCAACCTCATGATACCTCAAATCTGATGTCACTCTATTATAGGATAGGTTGACTAGTTAGGGAATGACAAAAATCCACATCATCCCTTTCTAAATCCTAAAAATGAGCTCCTAACAGCTGTGGTTTCCTCTTCCTTTAGTGTTTTCCTCCTGTGCCTGAGTTCTGGGTTGTTTTATCCCTTAAATATACCTGCAAAACCTTCACTATATTGATATAAGGTTGTGGTTTCCTCTGTTCTCAAGACCAGACCTGCAACATCTTCAATTGGAGTAAATCTTCTCAAAACACATTCAAAACCAACCCATACTTTCTCCTTGATACTACGGCCTTCTCTACTCCTACTCAACCTCTGGAAAACACAAGAACAAACCCAAAACTTCTTCTCTTTTCCAACTTCAACCTCCCTTCTCGAGCTACGACTATCTCAGGTTGATTTACCATGAAATGTTTCACTTGGATGAATGCCTAAAATGATCTCCATCACCTCATATTTATATGAAATATGAGGGCTCCCAAGAGACATGAATTTTGGACACACCCATCTCAAACCTACATGACTTATATGTCTAAAATCCCAATATTACCTTCAAAAAATCTTATCTTCACTTAGACATCTTGGAATTTGATGATTCTTGATGTGTTGGATTCTCCTCGCCATCTTCTATCATCTCCATCCATTACATGCCAAGTAGACCTCATGTTTTTGGCCCAACTCCTTTGGGTAAAAAACCCCAACCTTGGGTTCCAAGCCCATAATGCTCTATTGTGATGCTTGGAGTATCTCCCAAGCTATCAAAATTAAATAGTGATGACACTAGCGGATGGAATGGAGGGACAAGAGTAATATGTTGAAAGGTTAATTTCACTTGCCCAATATTTTAGCTGCTTTCAAGATCATTTTGAATGGCTCTGTCAAAGAGCCGCTTTCCAAAAATGATGAGTAGTCAACCTCGTCTTGATTTTTTTTATTGGGCGCCCCTAGTCTATACAGTGAAAACAATTCTTTCCCAGTTTAAGCATAGCCTCTGTACATTAAAAAATAGAGCATCAGATTTTTTTACTTAAAATAGGGTTTGTATTTAAAGGACAGAGTATTCGTTTTTTGTTTGAGCGCGGGAGAGATTTTTGGTTTGAGTTTAGTGGTCCCCACAACCAGATTAGCGGAGCAATCCACGAGAGCAACAATCAGGAGGCAGACACATGGCAGGCTTTGATTTGATCGGGTTTCATTTGGCATGTTCATGCAGTGGAGAATCCAAACGTGAAATCCTTTACGGAGGATTTGAATTAGATTTCGCATCACATTTTGCAACCGTACGCCAAGCCCAAAATCGGACGTGATATGGCTATAGGGCGGATTTAATTCCCCATTGCGTCCACAATTTTCTTTTTGACGTCAACTCGATTGGAACACGATTTTCCCATTGAAATATGGCTTGATGTTGTTTGAAGTCTAGGCATATGTTTCATGGTTTTATTAAATTTTTAGTTTAATGGTTTTATATCGCGCGACGTGATTTTGTTTTGTTTTAAACACTGCGCAATGAAAGGTTTTTAAAAGCATTGTAATATGTATATATATATGTGTGTGTGTGTGTGTGTGTGTGTTAACATATATATATTACATGATATATGAGCGCATTGAAAAAGGCGGACCCCACAGGTCTTATGTTTTAAAAGCTTAGTTTTAATATAGTTTTTTTATGTATTGTGAAAAGTGTTGAGGCATATAAAAAGGTTGAAAAGGCCCGAGAGCCATAGGATTGTAAGTTTTATTTTTACACACAACAGAGTGTAAAAGTTTGAATTGCACAGTAGTGCATTTATTTTTATTGAAGAGACAGAGTATTTTTCAATGCACAGCAGTGCGTTGTATATGCAAAGACAGAGTGCAATTTTATAGAATGTGAGTTTTGTTTTGAACTGTGTTTTGAAGTAGTCAAAGTTTCTTTTGTATTCCCTCAGTCAGAGGAAGAGTTTGTATTTTTTTTTTTTTTTGATTAATGAAATAGAAAGTTTCAAAGTGTTGAACTCTGTCCCTGAAGAAAAAAAATTTATTTCTCTGTGTTAAAGAGGAGAGTATTACTCTCTCCATTTTTTGTTCTGGAATTTTCATAAATTCCAACATGGTATCGGAGCTATTCCAGGCTCTTTGAAGGTCAAAGAAGCTGAAGGAAGGAGTTCTTTGTTGCAGCAGCTTCTCCAGTAGAGTGAAGACTTAGTCAAGAAGAATCCAAGGTATTTCTCTATACATATTTTTGTGTTACTATTGAAGACAGTCAGTTATTTTAAATACACAGTCAAGTATTTTGAGGCATAGTTAAGAGTGCAAGAATGGCTGGAGCCAGCACTAGCATGGGTATTGGAAATACCCAACTTCCACAATTTAATGGGGAAAATTATGACTACTGGTCAATAACTATGAGAGCTTTATTTGCTTCCCAAGATTTATGGGAACTTGTTGAGGATGGATTTTATGAGCCAGCAGATGAAAATGAGCTTGATGATTTAACACAAGCAGAGAAGGAACTACTGAAGAGAAATAAGAAGAAGGATTCAGGAGCCCTCTACTTTTTGTATCAAGCAGTGCATGAGAGTGTGTTTCCTAGGATAGCAGCAGCTAAGAGATCCAAAGAAGCATGGAAAACATCTCAATGTATCCTATCAAGGCATGGAAAAAGTGAAGACAACAAAACTAAAGTTGCTGAGGAGAGACTTTGAGACTCTCTGTATGAAAGAGTCAGATACTATTGACTCATTCTTCACACATGTGATTGGAATGGTCACATAGATAAGGTCTCGTGGAGAGACTCTTGAAGAAAAGAGGATTGCGGAAAAAATCTTGAGGAGTCTACCCTCAAGATTCGATTTGATTGTCACCACCATAGAGGAGACTAAGGATCTCACAAATTTTTCAATGGATGAGCTACATGCATCACTGATGACACATGAGCAGAGATTGGGTAGAAGTGAAACTCATCTCTGGAACATGCCTTTAAGACCCAGATTTCTTTCAGAAGAGGAAGAGGGCAAGGTAGAGGAAACAAAATAGGAAAAGGCAGAAGCCAAAACAGAGGTGGAAGAAACAGTCTAGCAAATGCTCAAGGAAGGGGCAGTAATCCAAATCAGCATCAAGGCCAAGGCAGCAGCTAGCAGAGTGGTCAGCAGAATGCTCAAGGACAAAGTATGATAAATCCAATGTCCAATGTCACTATTGTAAAAAATATAGACATTATGAAAATGAATGTAGAAATAAGCAACATGATATGGGTAATATAACAAATGCAAATTTTACTAGAGAAAATATCAGCCAAGACAAAATTTTTTTAGCTTGTAATATGGTTGAGGAAAATCATGAAGATTTAAGGTTTCTAGACTCTGGTTGTAGTAACCATATGACAGGAAACATAGTAATGTTTTCTATGTTAGATGAGAATGTGAAGTCACAAGTCACACTAGGGACTAATAGTAAGGTTTCTGTTATGGGAAAAGGAGATGTAAATGTTTTAGCAAGGAAAGGTGCAAATAAATCCATAGCAGATGTTTATTATGTTCCAGGAATAAAGTGTAAACCTCTTAAGTATTGGACAGCTTGTTCAAAAGGGTTACAATGTTTTCTTTGAGGATGATGTTTGTACCATCATGGATAAACCACCCAGTAAACAATGTATTGCTGAAGTGAAGATGACAAGGAACAAGATGTTCCCTCTCAGAATGAGAGCAGATTTGAAAAATGAAGAAAAGATAGCAACAGTGACACAAGAGGCTTTCCAAAGCGAACCAAAAGATGACAATTGGTTGTGGCACTTGATATTTGGACATCTCAACTTTGGAGGTCTTAACTTGTTGAATAGAAAAGGAATGGTAAGAGGTTTACCATTGATAGAGAAACCGGACAGCCTTTGTGAAGGTTGTATCTTGGGGAAACAACACAGATAAAGTTTTCCTTCCGGGAAAAGCATAAGGGAAAATGCACCCTTACAGATTGTCCACTCAGATTTATGTGGACCGATGCAAACTCCATCACTTGCTAGCAACCATTACATGTTAACATGTATTGATGATTTGTCTAGAAAAACTTGGGTTTACTTTTTGAAAAACAAAAGTGAAGTGTTTGAAATATTCTGCAATTTCGAAGCACTTGTTGAGAACCAAAGTGGGATGCATATCAAATTCCTAAGGACTGATAGAGGAGGTGAGTATGTCTCTAAATATTTTCTACATTTTTGTAGATAAAATGGGATTCATAAGTAGTTTACAACTAGATATACTCCACAACAAAATGGAGTAGCCGAAAGGAAGAATAGAACCATAATGGACATGGTAAGGAGTATGTTAAAGGAAAAGAATTTGCCTAATGATTATTGGGCTGAGGTTGTACATTGTGCAGCGTACATCTTGAATAAATGCCCTACAAAAATAGTTATGAACAAAGTTCTGGAAGAGGCATGGAGTGGCACAAAGAAAGGTGTCAGACATATGAAATTTTTTGGATGTGTGGCTTATGCACATATTCCGGATCTGCTAAGAAAGAAGTTGGATAGAAAAGGGGAGAAATGTATTTTCATTGGATACAGTGAGGAATCCAAAGCTTATAGGTTGTACAACCCATCCACCAAGAAGTTTATTGTGAGCAGATATGTTCAGTTTATTGAAGAGGAAGCTTGGGATGGAAGCATAGAGAAAATAGTGAATGTTAAACACTGTTTATCTCATGATGAAAATGATGATGATTTGGCTGAAATACATCCCCCAACAGCAGCACCAACACAAGGGCAGAAAAGCACACCCTTGAGGAGAAATTAAAGTGCTTCTCCAAGCACACCACAAGGAGGAAATTCAAGTGCTTCTTCAAGCATTTGTACACCTAATGAAAGAGGTAAGAAGTTGAGAAATTTGAATGACATTTATGAACAAGAGACAGAAAATGAAGGTATGAATTATTTTTTTGCTTTATATTGTCATGTTGATGACACTATCCACTTTGAAAAAGCTATTAATTATAGGAAATGGATAGAAGCTATGGATGAGGATATTAATGCCATAGAAAGAAACAAGACATGGGATTTGGTTGAACTCCCAAAAGGTAAAGATGTCATTGGAGTTAAATGGGTCTACAAGACCAAGAGTAATGCTGAAGGAAAAATAGAGAGACACAAGGCAAGACTTGTTTTCAAAGGATATAAGCAGAAGCATGGTATAGATTATGAGGAAACTTTCGCACCAGTTTCTAGAATGGAAACTATGAGAGCAGTGTTGTCCATAGCAGCACAAAACAAGTGGAAAGTTTTCCAAATGGATGTGAAGTCAACATTCCTAAATGGAGTGTTAATGGAAGAGGTTTACATTGAACAACCTCTCGGCTACGAAAACAAAGGCCAAGAGCAAAAAGTGTGCAAGTTGAAGAAAGCTCTTTATGGGCTAAAGCAAGCGCCAAGAACGTGGTATAGCAGGATAGATTCCTATCTACTGGAAAATGGATTTGAAAAGTTTGAGGGAGAACCCACCCTCTACATCAAAGAAAAACATGGTAAAATGTTGATTGTGGTTTTATATGTTGATGATGTTATTTTCATAGGTAATGATGATTACCTTATTGAAAATTTTAATACTGTCATGAAAGAAGAATTTGAAATGACTGACATGTTTTTATTGAAATACTTCTTAGGAATAGAATTATAACAAGATGAAAATAGAATTTTTATCTCACAGGAAAAATATGTTAATGAAGTGCTGGAAAGATTTAATATGTAGGAGAGCAAAGCAACAATCACTCCCACAGTGATTGGATTAAAACTCAGCAGAGAGGACAGCAGCAAGGATTTTGATCCTAGTTTGTACAAGAGCATAGTTGGCAGCCTCATGTATTTGACTGCAACTAGGTCCGATATAATGCATGTTGTTAGTTTGATTTCCAGATTCATGGAGAAGCCAAAGGATGCACATTATCAGGCAATGAAGAGAATTTTGAGGTATGTTAAAAGAACCAAAGGGTATGGAATTTTATATACTACTTCAGAATGTTTAGATTTAGTTGGATACACTGATAGTGATTGGGCTAGAAGTGTAGATGATCGGAAGAGCACTTCCGGTTATGTTTTCACATTGGTTCAGGAGCCATTTCATGGGCTTCTAAAAAGCAGCCAATTGTAGCATTGTCTACAGCAGAGGCAAAATATGTGGCAGCTACAGCAGTAGCGTGTCAAGCAATTTGGATGAGGAGGACGCTAAGAAGTTTGTGCCAAGAGAAAGAAAAAGGAATTGTGATTTTTTGTGACAATAGCTCAGCTATTGCATTATCTAAGAATTCTGTGTTTCACAAGAGAACGAAACACATTAACACAAAATTTCATTACATCAAGGAATTGGCAAACAATGGAGAAATTGTTTTGGAACACTGCAGAACTCAGGAGCAGTTTGCAGACATTATAACCAAGCCTTTGGGGCAGAATAGTTTTGAGTTTTTAAGAAAATGTCTGGGTATGACTAATAACCCAGCAGCTGAAATTAAGGGGGAGTGTTGAAAGGTTAATTTCACTTGCCCAGTACTATAGCCGCTTTCCAGATCTGTTTGAATGGATCTGTCAAAGATCCGCTTTCCAAAATTAATGAGCAGTCAACCTCGTCTTGATTTTTGTTATTGGGCACCCCTGGTCTATACAGTGAAAACAGTTATTTCACAGTTTAATCACAACCTCTATACATTAAAAAATAGAGCATCAAAGTTTTTTACTTAAAAAAGGGTTTGTATTTAAAGGAAAGAGTATTCATTTTATGTTTAAGCGTGGGAGAGATTTTTGGTTTGAGTTTAGTGGTCCCCGCAGCCAGATCAGCGGAGCTGTCCACGGAAGCAACAGTCAGCAGGCAGAAAAATGGCAGGTTTTTATTCGATCGGGTTTCATTTGGCCTATTCGCGCAGTGGAGAATCCGGACCCGAAATCCTTTAGGGCGGATTTGAATTAGATTTCGCGTAACATTTTTCCACCGTATGCCAAGCCCAAAATTGGACGCGATATGGCTATAGGGTGGATTTAATTCCCCATCGCGCACACAATTTTCTTTGTGACATCAGCCGGATTGGAACGCGATTTGCCCATTGCAATATGGCTTGATGTTGTTTGAAGTCCGGGCATATGTTTCATGGTTTTATTAAAGTTTTGGTTTAATGGTTTTATATCGCGCAACGTGATTTTTTTTTGTTTTAAACACTGTGCAATGAAAGGTTTTTAAAAGTGTTGTAATATATATATATGTGTGTGTGTGTGTGTGTGTGTGTGTGTGTGTGTGTGTGTGTGTGTGTGTATTAACATATATATATTACATGATATATGAGCGCATTGAAAAAGGTGGACCCCACAGGTCTTATGTTTTAAAAGCTTAGTTTTAATATAGTTTTTTTATGTATTGTGAAAAGCGTTGAGGCATATAAAAAGGTTGAAAAGGCCTGAGAGCCATAGGATTATAAGTTTTATTTTTACACACAGCAGAGTGTAAAAGTTTGAATTGCACAGCAGTGCGTTGATTTTTATTGAAGAGACAGAGTATTTTTCAACACACAACAGTGCGTTGTATATGCACAGACAAAGTGCAATTTTAGAGAGTGTGAGTTTTGTTTTGAACTTTGTTTTGAAGCAGTCAAAGTTTCTTTTGTATTCCCTCAGTCAGAGGAAGAGTTTGTAATTTTTTTTTTGTTTTGATTAATGAAATAGAAAGTTTCAAAGTGTTGAACTCTGTCCCTGAAGCAAAAAATTTATTTCTCTGTGTTAAAGAGGAGAGTATTACTCTCTCCATTGTTTGTTTTGGAATTTTCATAAATTCCAACATGGTGTCGGAGCTATTCCAGGCTCTTTGAAGGTGAAAGAAGCTGAAGGAAGGAGTTATTTGTTGCAGCAGCTTCTCTAGTAGAGTGAAGACTCAGTCAAGAAGAATCCAAGTTATTTCTCTATACAAATTTCTGTGTTACTGTTGAAGACATTCAGTTATTTTAAATACACAGTCAAGATTTTTGAAGCATAGTTAATAGTGCAAGAATGGTTGGAGCCAGCACTAGCATGGGTATTGGAAATACCCAGCTCCCACAATTTAATGGTAAAAATTATGACTACTGGTCAATAACTATGAGAACTTTATTTTCTTCCCAAGATTTATGGGAACTTGTTGAGGATGGCTTTTATGAGCCAGTAGATGAAAATGAGCTTGATGATTTAACACAAGCAGAGAAGGAACTACTAAAGAGCAATAAGAAGAAGGATTCAAGAGCCCTCTACTTTTTGTATCAAGCAGTGCATGAGAGTGTGTTTCCTAGGATATCAGCAGCTAAGAGATCCAAAGAAGCATGGAAAAATCTCAAGACAGCCTATCAAGGCATGGAAAAAGTGAAGACAGCAAAACTACAGTTGCTGAGGAGAGACTTTGAGACTCTCTGTATGAAAGAGTCAGATACTATTGACTCATTCTTCACACATGTGATTGGAATGGTCACACAGATAAGTTCTCATGGAGAGACTCTTGAAGAAAAGAGCACTAGAAAATTTGGCGCAATTTCCGAAGGCCAAATCGTCGTTATTCCGACACATAGTCGTCGCAAGAGCGACAGTTCGAGGACGGCAAAAACGTGGTTTGTCATGCCGTCCAATGCATTTACAAAGTGTCACACTACCGACACCTTTTCCTTCGCTTCCAAACACGCGTCGCTCTTCCGACGTTTGTAAAGTGTCGCCATTCCGACAAAACTTGGTCTGACGTTTTTAACGTCGCTCTTCCGACGTTTGTAAAGTGTCGCCATTCCGACGAAATGTCGTCCGACGTTTTGATCGTCACTCTTCCGACGTCTTTATAATGTCGCTCTTCTGACATGTCTAAACTGTCGCAATTCCGACGCCATACAAAAGTGTCAGAAGACCGACGTATTGCAAAAGTGTCACAAGACCTACGCTTTCTAAAAGCGTCGCAATATCGACGCCAGGAAGAACTGTCGCAATTCCAACGAAATGTGGTCCGAAATTTTGAACGTCGCCCTTCTGACATCTTTGTGTTGTCGCTCTTCCAACGTTTCTAGAGCTGTCGCAATATCGACGGACGTCACAAGACCGACGAAAATGGAAATCGTTCAAAACGTCAGAAGAGCGATGCTTACAAGGCGTCGGTATACCGACGACGGTTTCAATTTTTAAAAAAAATGAAACTTTAAAATAGGACAGTAAATCTCCAATATTTGTTATCACAATAAGAAATCAATGATCAGTGATCACGTCAAATTTTCCTCGTAGCATGACGGGTCTAATAAATTTTACTGTAAAGGTTGCTGGCCAGTGACAACTGCAGCATTGAAGGAAATGCATTAAAGAAAATTAATGAGGTTGCGAACTCCAAGCCAAATGGAAACAACCCTGATAATTTTCCTTATCAACTTCCAAGTTGTGACTCGGGCTTCAGACTCCAGAGCTAAGAATTTTATTTTCATCGTGTTGGAGAAGAGAACTGCAACCTGCAGCAAAAGAGAAATTCCTCAATCTCACTGCTCAGGACTCAGAGTCATTCCTTGCTAACATGATATGTGGAAATTTTGATAAGATAACTTTCTTCACCCTCGTTTTTACTAAATTTATTCTTTTGAAAAGGGCCTGGTTCCATTTCAGAAATTTTCAACTTTCGACTTCTAGAATTTGTAAATATGATTTTTTGACTGAGGTTTTGTTATTAATGAGGAGATAGTGTCTTGGTTCTATCTGTATAAAATAATTGCCTCTTTTTTTTCTTCATGTTCAAGGTTTTTTATTTTATCAAACCCTATCTCTCTTTTAAGCATGCCTGCAAGTTAATATATTCCAGGAATGTACACAATTCCAAGCTTCATGTACAACATATTGTATCAACTATATTTTAACAAGTGAGTTGCATGCCCATATAGTGTTACAGATTACAGGGCTTCATTTGGAGAATAAATGATAAGCCTGGCAGCACTAAATCCAAGTAATTCCCCTCATCCCTTAAAAGAAACCTCTAAATATAACTAGAAATTTCAAATAGTTAGTAAAGGAAAAGTAAAAAGATATAACAGATATGTGTTGAGCCAAAAACTTGTGCATTCACAACAAAACTGGGATGGATAAAACTTAAAAACAATTATGGACTTTGACAAAAAATTGTCTTATGCATACAAAATGAAAGAAGCATTGGCATACTACTATGTTTACAAATTTAAGGACATGAAGAGTGAGTCTCCGGGCAACACAGTTTCATGTGGAGACCCTAGATCCTTGTACCCACAATATCTAGTGACTTAAAAAATGATTTCCAAAACAATGCCTTTGCTATGCATGTAGGAACACCACCCGTATAATGAGGGAGATGTAATATTGTCTGAGAAGCATATTTATATAGAGTGGTCCAAGATTGTGTATTTATGGAAGATACAACTGATTTTGGCATGAAACATGTTTCCAAGATTTCAAAGTGGCCTTATTTCAGAGCCCGTTGATGATTTACTATGAAACCTAAACTTTCAAAACAAACACATTGAAATCATAGGATCTCCATCACGAATATCACAAATATTAACTGTCTTTTGGGCACTGGCAGTAGATACCATAATAGGCCCACATGGCCTGTACCACCAATGTTGATTCTCTGGCACAACATTTGCAAAGCCAAAATTTCTCCCCGAGACATCCCTCTCTGCCAAAACTGGAGAGATGGTATTGGACGTTGAAGTGAAGGCCTCTGATTCAGTATGGAATGCCATAATGTCTTTATTATAAAATTCCCATGAACAGAAACCTGAGTCCAATGTACAACCTGCAGATGTTGCCACAACATATTTACCAGAGCGACCATCTGAACCAGCTGCTCTGATCAACCAGCAATCACCCCACATGTTTGGGGTAAGCCCATATGGAGCTTTATATTCAGCCTTCTCCTGGAGATTGGAAAAAAACAATACTGAGTATTACTCATACATCAACTGCCCTTTATGTTAAGGGAAAATTTAAAGAGTGCACAAATATTCTTGAAATCCCAATCATAGTTTCTAGAAAATTTCAACAGTCTTTGAAATGAACTACATCCTATTTAAACTACATCAAATATTTAGGCAAATCATTTTTTTAAATAGAAATTGGTGAATTTTATTTCAAATATAGAAATTTAAACCATGAGAATAATATAACCCCTAGGCTTTTCCCTATTTCTAAAAAAAAATCCTAAAATGTATAAATTATAACACCCATAAACCCCAAAATTAAGTACAATAATTAAAACCTCCACACCTCTGAATTTTCTATATCGTGAAAAGAGCAGCATCCATCATCACGGGAAAGCAAAACCGATTCTCCTTCTGATACAAACCAGCCTGCAGTAGATGTCTTATGGCTAATTTGATTCAATCGATCACAGGAAACCTCTTCAGTTTCTTCAATATTGCCAAAATGCTCTGGCTTGTTTTCCTGATCATCATCAAAGTCCATATTTTCATCACATTGAATTAGTTGGGGTTCATTACGATCAGGTCCAGTGCCTATTGCAGAGCTCCGAACATCCAATCCAATATTGGAACTACCATACCCGTTCCCATTAAAGATTGTAAATCCTACTTCTGGCTTTAATTCGGTAAGTTCAAGAGCACTAGAACTAGATTCAGTTGATTTAGACTTGGTATAGTTGTCCTCTAATTTGTATTCCGATACAACACTATACTTGTGCTTCAACGCAGACAGAAATTCTGCAGCAATGGGATCTTCATTTATGGGGCTTATGGATCTGCCCTCAAAAGCATCCCAAATATCTAATTCATTTTCATTCAACTGATCATGCAAATCCACCCTCATCTTCAGCACAGCAAGCTGAACTGAAGGCCGTTTTTTCAGCAATTTATGGTGGGGGTAAAGCCTGTCTTCCAGATCTTGACTATTTAAGTGTTTAATTGGTTTTTTCAGAGACCTGGCCATATAATCAAATGAATCCTTCGAATCCTGTGAAATAATAAACAATAGTAAGGCCATTATTTATTGGTTTGAAATAATAAACAACATGCAACAAACCCGCATAATTAGTAAATTATTTAAAGACAATGTTGGCAATATGTTTCCTGTATCCTATTATATGATTGTCCTTGATGGCAAGCTCTGTATTTAATGGAGAATCGATATAAATAAGGATGAGTTAATTCATGTGTGAACATATGTATGCATCCTGATGAAGGATAATTGAAATCCGTAAGAAACCCTATGCTCTGTATGTTGATCGAGGAACCGATTTTAATACGGTTGACAGTGTATCCAAACTGGTAGACATTGGAGTTATATATATTCGTTAAATATATGATGGAAGGGTCTACGCTATTAGTAAAGAGCTGACTAGCTTTCATGGAGAAAGGAACGAGGAGCGAGAGAAAACCAGTTATAACGTGAAAGAACTAAAACAAAGTATTTGGCATTGAACTTTCGGTGGAACACGGACTAACCCTTTGGAATCATGAACGGAACCTAGAAGGAAAGAGGTGGAACATAACAAACGGAATCGCGACGGAACCCTGCGTGGAAGAGCGGAACCATGACCGAGTGAACAGTAAAGGTGGTTTGTGGTTTCTATCGCACCACCTTCGACGGGCAAGCAGTTTTCAAGAGGTTGGGAGAGATTCCATAGAACGCGTGACACGCGTCCTTGTACGACTCCAAAAAACTGCTTGTCACTGCACGCCATCGTGCGTTATTGCTCGCCCCAGGATGCCCAGCGATATTGATAAGCGCCGTTGATCTGGGAAGGGGTCATCGAACGGTGTTCATTTGCTATAGATGCGCGAAAGTTACCCAAGGTATGGCACGCCATCGCGTGTTATCATCCGTGCATCATCAATGAACGATATCCGTCGGATCATCTAATGCCGAGCGATGTGTTCTCCGCCGTCGGATGGAAACGATCGTAAGCGATGGGCTTCAGTTTCTTAAATTATATTGATTGGGCCGTCGATTATGTATGTGGGGCTGGAACCAAAGGTCTATTTAAAATCCTTTTGATAAAAGCGTTGGTTATTGCGTCGAGAGGTGCATCTATAGCCCAATATGACCCCAATGTCAGGTGGGTCACATCCTCATACAAAATGTTTGCATCGAGAGGTGCATCTACAACCCAGTATGACCCCGAGTCCTCATACAAAATGTCAGCTTAAGTTTCAAATTAAAATAAAAAAAATAAAAAATAAAAATCGCATTGTGCTAGAACATATATCAATTTGTAATACAATTATGTATTATTTATATAATTTGAATGGATAGTAAATTATATACGTGAATTTGAATGAATGGATCATAAATTTACCTTTAATAAAAAAAAATTACCACATTGAATTTCCAAATTAAGTAAAATTTTAAACATCTTTACTCTTTACTAAAGTCAATACCATTTCCTATATCAAAGGAAAAGAGTTAATTCAACACAAACAATCAAAATCCAAAATCTTTTAGTATTTCTTTTAATTAAATATTTGTAAAATGAATTTATACTTACTCCAGAGCTATGGTAAATAAATAAATATATATATAAACTAGATGTATGGTAAATAAATAAAAAATATTTTTATATTTATTCCATAAACCTTTTTATATTTAAAAAAACTTTAAAAAGAGGTTTTATTTAGATGAAGCCTATGGGACGAATACCATGGGACAAATTAATATTGATACCATGGGCCAAATAACATGGGTAAATAAATAAATATAAAAGAGGTATAAACAAGTATGATAAATAAATAAATAAATATAAAATAGATATAAAGACGTATGGTAAATAAATAAATATAAAAGAGGCATAAAGAGGTAAGGTAAATAAATAACAATATATCAAATAGGATTATAAATAAAAATCTAATTATATAACAAGCCTATGGGCCAAATACCATAGTAAAGAAAAGGGGTATGGTAAATAAATATAAATATAAATAAACTATAGGTATGGTAAGTAAATGAAACCTCTTTTCATATTTACTCCATAATCTGCTTTATATTTACGAATATTTATGTTCATTAGTTTACATAACTAAGAAGAAATAGAGAGAGAGAGTGATAAGGGAGAGATGGAGAGAGTGTGTGTATGTTTAGGGGTGAGATAAAGAGACAAAGTAAGATGTATGGAAAGAAGTGGGGAGAGAAGAAGTGAGAAGGAGAGAGGGAGGGATATAGTAATGTAGTTGGAGAGAGAGAGGGGTGGAAAGAGAGAGAGAAAGAAAGGGATGGGGGAAGAGAGAGAGAGAGATATGGGGGAAGAGAGAGGATTGGAGGGAAAAGAGAGAGAGAGAGGTTGGAGAGAAAGGGAGAGAGAGGAGGAGAGTGATGGGGGAAGACAAAGTATTGGAGAGAGAGAGAGAGAGAGAGATCAGAGAAGAGAGAGGGATTTAGGGGAGAGAGAGAGAGAGGAAGGATGAGAGAGAGGAGGAGAGAGGGATCGATAAAGAGAGATGGATTTGGAGGGGGGGAGATGTAGGAAATAAGAAATATAAAGAGTGAGAAGTGGAGAAAGAGAAGGAGTGACAAGGGAGAGATAGAGAGAGAGCGTGTATGTTTGGGGCTGAGATAAAGAGACAAATAAGGAGAGATGGAGATAAGGGGGAGAAGGAGATATAAGGAGAGAGGGGGGAATATAGTAACATAGTTGGTGGGTGAAGAGAGAGAGAGAGGGAGAGAGATATGGGAGAGAAATGGAAAGAGATGAAGGAAGAGAGAGGATGTGAGAGAGTGGAGAGAGGGAGAGAAAGAGAGATGGACTTGGAGGGGGAGGAGGAGAGAGGTAAGAAGAAATAAATAGAGAGAGAAAGGTGGAGAGAGAGAGAGAGAGTGAGTGAGTGATAAGGAAGATGGAGAGAGAGGGATAGAGGGGGAAGATAGAGATATAGATGGAAGGTGAAGAGAGGTAAGAAGAGAGAGATGGGGAGAGTAGGGGATTGACAAAGAGATTTATATATATGGATTTCGAGAGAGTGTGTGTTTAGGGGGTGAGATAGAGAGACAGAAAAGAAGAGATGGAGGGGGATATAGATATGGATGGAGGGTGGAGAGAGGGAAGAATATTTCTCACACTAGATGGATTGATATAAGTGGAGATGGTGATTTATAATCCTATTTGATTATTTGCACTATATGCATCGATTTTAGCGTAGATATTTATTTCTAATGATATTTGATTACTTGCACTAGATGCATTGATTTCAGTGTAGGTGGTGATTTCTAATACAATTTGATTGCTTGCACTGAATTTTTTGATTTCAATATAGATGTCGATTTATAATTATATTTGATTACTTGCACTAGATGAATTGGTTTCAATGTAGATGATTTCTAATCCTATTTGATTGTTTGCACTAAATGCATTGATTTAAATGTAGATGGAGATTTCTAATCCTATTTGACTTATTGAGTAAATGCATTGATTTCAGTGTAGATGTTGGTTTCTAGAGAGAGAGTGATAAGGAAGATGGAGAGAGAGGGAGAGAGGACAAAAGACGGAAAGAGAGATATTAATGGGGGAGAGGGAGAGAAGGGGAAGATAGAGATATAGATGGAAGGTGAAGAGAGGGAAGAAGAGAGAGATGGGGAGAGGGGGTGATTGAAAAAGAGATTGATATATATGGAGTACGAGAGCGCGTGTGTTTAGGGGGGTGAGATAGAGAGACACAAAAGAATAGATGGAGGGGGATATAGATATGGATGGAGGGTGGAGAGAGGGATGAATATTTCTCGCACTAGATGGATTGATATAAGTGGGGATGGTGATTTCTAATCCTGTTTACTGAAACCAGCCTAGATCCATCTCACATCTCAAAAATATACAAAAAAATTAATAATTTGAAAAATGTGATGTTGATTCCTCCGACTGGAACCAGCCTAGATCCATCTAACTCTGGATCTATCATGCACCGAGAGGGATCAAATCTCTCGAGGTGCAAACCTTTCCTCAAGTTTTGCACTCAAAAAATAGGTTTGCACCTCGAGAGATTTGAACCCTCTCAGCGCATGATAGATCCAGAGTTAGATGGATCTAGGCTGGTTACTATAAATTTTTATTATATATTTAATTTCCAAAGGTTATGAATAATATTTATTTATCAAATTCCACGAATTTGATAAATAAAAGAAAGAAAACCATCAGCGGCACGTTATTGGTACTTTACCTTGGCTTTAGTATTATTTGGTGGAGATAGAGATTACCTTTGGGACAATTCGAGCATGGAAGAACAAAGATAGGGATTTCAATTTGGATTGATTCGACTTTTAATAATACCATTAGAAATTGAATGGTTTTGACCCATGGTTTCAATAAAGGCGAAAACTATATAAGGTGATGAGAATCATAGTACGAGGTGTGCATGCAGAGGCATTGTAAATAAAAATCTCTTTATGAGATCTGCATGATCAAACTCTGTTGTCTGAAAACGCTGAATCCATGATGCACCTATGGAGTTGATCAAAGAAATGAAAAAGCTCTAGGAAGATCAGCAAAGAAATAATAAATATCTGAAGAAATAACAAAGATCTGATGCAAGTCTGATGAAGAAATTGAAGAAATTCGGTGGATCTGAGGGTTGAAGTCTTCTGCATAGAAGTGGAAGCTTTCTGCCAGTTCAAGCTGGTGTTAAATCAGGGGGTCGAAGCTCCCTTCCAGGAGAGGCTGGAGAACGAGAGAAGGTTGAAGCCTTCTGCATGTTGGTGCCTGCGTGCTGGTATGAGTCTGCGGCAGCAAAAAATTGTAAGATGTTTTCTTTATAATAAATATTGAAGACTGAGACGACAGTAGCGGTGTTTTTATCCCAAATTGGGTTTCCACCTTAAATACTGGTGTTCATATGTGTTCCTTTTGTGTAATGGCTTATTCTGTTATTTCTTTTCACATGTTTACTAAAAGAATGATGCAATAATCTAAGTAAATAATTAACAGCATAATAATATCTCTGGTGAAAAGTTTTTGGTCAGCCCTAAATACTGATTCACCCCCCCCCCCTCTCTTATTATTTTTCCCAACAGACAATAATTCCTACATATTAAATATAAAGTTATAACATACCATCTCATACTCAAACATAACATCTGTATCAATATTCTTCTTATGTATCTTATTGATCTTCATCCAACTGATCGACATCTATATCAACATCTGATTCAGAAATGGTGTTGAAATAATCGACCATGTCATCATCATCATCAATTATGTCATTTTCAATAATATACTCATCGACATCATCATCAATAATTGTTGCCTCATCTCCTATTCCTGGTTCATCTTCTAAGATATCTTCTTCATCTGTCAATGCATCTTCCTGCTCATCTGCCACTGCATCATCTTCTTCTTGATCAATATCATCTTCTTCCTCTACAGTATACTCTACTGGCTTTCCTCTTGGATCATATCTAATAGCAAATGACCATTCGTTCTCACCAGGAACCTCTGAGTAAAAGACTTGTTCGCATTGGCTTGGAAAAACATAGTGATATTTTCCTGCTTCAAACTGCGATGTTTTAACCATTGGAAATTCATTGTCATGTTGAATAAGTGTTCTATCATCATCACGTACATTCATTCGTAGCCTATACCATATGACATCGAACAAAACTATTTTGAAGGAATTAAAGTCACACTCAACTATATCATCTAAGAACCCATAATATCTATTTTCAGATTCTCGAGGATGTCTGTCACTCCTGGAGGAAACATTAGTGACCTGGAATACTGCAGTTGTCCCACTATCAGAAGTTTTCCTGTTATCATCCAACTTTTTAACGCGAAATTGACGACCATTGCACCACATAGCCTTGTGGTGTTTCAACTGCAATATGCCAAACATGAAAAAGATGCATTCTCAATTAATAATTAAACATATAATTTACACAACATGAAAATTAACCGAAAAATCAAACTTCTTGTCACATTATAAATAGACAGAAATAGTGAATGAAAATAAAATAGGTGAATGGTGGCGTTTACCTTCTATCTTTCAAACCAGTGTGCATATGCTAAATCGATTTCGTCTCGTAACGTTCCCATTTCCACTACGATACGCTTTCTTCTAATCAATTCAGATAAAGAGTCGCCATGATAACCCACCACAAGCATGCGTTTTACATGTTTCAATCCATTCACTCATCCACTCAAGATTGTTTGCAATGTATAAAAGTAGTGCCTCAATCTTGAAGACCAACAAAAAAAACAATAATTCACCAATATTAATAAATATTACTTATAACCATGGTAAATTATATTAATTAATAAACTATGAAAGAATAAGACCTTAATGAATATAATGATCATATACATGATGTAAAAAAATGAAACATTATATGTATTATACATAATAAATCTTTTACCTCTCACTTTCTTCATTCTACCTTTTCCCAACATGTGCTCCTCTTCAAATTTTTTGATGGAGTTCACATCCCAAATGCAATCCACCGCCTTCATGACTGGCGCAGCTAATTTAGGAAGATAATGACTAATATACACCATGGATTGATATACCACATATCCCTCCACCATAGAACCCTCAAGTCGTGCTCTTTGTCTAACCAAAGCCTTCAAGGATTTCAGGTGCCTCTCGACCATCCACATTGACCTTGTGTGTACTGGTCCACACATTTCAATCCCCTCAACTTGGTGTATCAAGTAGTGTTCTTGTGCATTGAAAAATGTTGGAGGTAGATACTTTTGCATTTCACACATTAGCCGAGGAATTTCTCTCTTCCAATACTTTATTTCATCTTGATGGATTTCTTTCAATGACAACCATCTGCAAATCATTACGCAAGGTTATTTCAATGAAACATAATATATACTTCATTACAAGTAAATTAATACATCATTTCATCAAGTACAAAAATAAATTGTAGCAATTAGATTTTGCGTATAAATCAAAACTACTTACCTCATGTATTTACTAAGACCATATATAACTTGTTTGACATTGTTGTCGAAGTTGTTTGGGAGAGATACAAGTAGAACATACTATAACAATAAAAAATGAATCGTTATTGGTTTCCAAATTAAACAGAAAAAAGGAAAATTTAAAATATGTATTCAAGAAATAACATACAAAAACGTATACCAAAAAAATTACCTTAACAAAGGTATGCCAATCATGTGTTTTCACCCCACTGAAGTCACCTTTCTTCGTTAAGATATTATTTATGTTTGAAGCAAAACCTGTTGGAAATTTAATTCTTCTGACGACCTATTTTACATCATTGCTTTGTTGTTCTGTTAATAACCATGGAATATTATTATAATTTCGACCTCCATTGTTATTTGATCCGCCGATCACACTTTTCATTGCATGATTCAATTTCCCAATTTCAGCACAAATTTTGTCAATTTTATCTCTATCATGTGCACCATATATGGTTCGCCATAACATTTCTATCACATTCTTCCCGACATGCATTGTATCAAACAAATGAGCTATTTTTAGGTCCTCATAGTAGGGCAACCTCGCGAATTGAGAAGGATAACATTTCATTCTAGGTGGAAGTACAATATTAGTACCTTCACGGTGATGATGACCTTGATATCAAAGAATAAAATAAATCAGAACAATATTAATTATAAAATACAATAAAATAAATTCATTAGTTAAAACAAAAATTCCAAACATTACATAAACAAATAATATATATATATATACACAAATTACGTACTAGCTGCTTGACGATTATTAATTTTGTTATATTCCAACATCCACAACCGAGGTGTCATTCTTCGTGGTTTTAATCTAGTTTCTTCTTTATCATTGAAAACATGTTTTTCAGTAGAACAATACTTATGGTTCCTAGGAAGGAAGTGCCTAAACTCATCAAACACCATCTTTCTTAAGTCTGGCGAATGAAGATACTTCATCTTAGGGCCACAAACTGGACATGAAAATCTACCCTTTGTTTGAAAACCTGCAATAGATGGATCAATAACAATTAATATACTATGAGATCATTTTTAAAACATGCAATATGGTATATATAATTTAGATAATTATGTATTATATTAAAGTGCAATGAAATATTACATACCACAAACATGTGTTAGTCCTGGGGCATCATGAATTGTCCATACAAGAATTCCACGACATTGAAATCTCTTATGCTTGATTGGTTTAGTGATGTCATACATAGTGATGCCATGCCATAACTGTATTAGCTCATCCATAAGAGGCTCAATATATACATTCATATCTTTGACCTGGTACTTACCCAATTGTTCAAAATTACGGTACATAATAATCACTCCGATGATATATGTATATATAAGTAAGTAAATAAATAAAATATATATTTATTCAAACAACGAGAGAAATGAAAATGTTACATTCAAAGAAATAATGTATCAAATACCTAGAATAATCATAGTCAACATTATGTGCTCCCTCTTTATTGACATCCAAGGAGGAATGTTATTGTTGATAATGAAAATAGGCCACACTGAGTAAGTAGATATAATCTCTCCGAATGGATTAACACCATCAGCTGCCAATGAAAGCCTGACATTACGAGGTTCATTTTTAAAATCTACATATTTTTCCTCGATTTCTCTAAATGCAGAACCATCTACAGGCATTCGAAGAACACCATCTCCACTTCTATTCTTTGAATAGTAATCCATAAACTGTGCTATGCTGTTACACCTGAACATTTGCTGCAAACGTGGAATTATGGGAATATGACGAAGAACCTTTTGAGGCATCTTTTTGGTTAGTTGATCTGTTCGATATCTACTGGTACCACATTTCGGACATTCTGTTTTCAACGCATGTTCTCCGTAATATATAATATGATCTTTAGGACATGCATCTATGGTGTTATATTCCATTCCAAATTGTTTCATAATAGCACGTAGATCTCGATATGTTCGAGGTAAAGTATTTGGCGATGGTAACAAATATTCACCCAACAATATACAACAGAAACAAAAAGTAGTGTCTTGTAAAGATTATTAATCATATATATATATATATATATATATAGATATATATATATATAATAGTTATTAAAACCGGAACCGGTGACCGGATCGGTGGAGCTAATGAACCGGGTTTCGAACCGGAACCGGTCTAACTGGTAGCGATCAGATCTCAATGAACCGGTTTTAAAAAAAATACATTAAATAATTATTTTTTAATAAAATGAAAAATAAATAAATAAATAAAAACTATTTTTAATATTTGCAACCATGATTCCAAGCCAATAGAGACAAAATATGAAAATTTTGCTCATTTATATACCATGCAAAGGTGAATATATCAAAATGGCAGCAAATGCAATACATATCATCGAAAAATACATAAGAAAACTTGTTGAAGTAATGTATCAAGTTTCTCTTATATTATTCACTGTGTTTTATTGTTGAGTTAATATTATAATATACAATCTGTCCCTGCTCAGATCTGTTGTCAATTCATTGTATCAGCCTTAAAGACAATTCTGGGTTCAGTATATATATATATATCAGAGCAGCATTTTGAAGATCTTGTATTCTTCATTATCTATGTTTGCTTGCCAATAAATTTCTAGAAAAACATCTACAACATTTAGAGGTATTGAATTGGTTTATGAAACCCACTATTAGTGCTATTTGTAACAAGTTGAGAGAGCATTACAACTTCAGCAGTCTGCTCACAATGTGTTTGACAAAATTTATCATTGAAAAGATTCATTAAAACCCAGAAAACTCAGTAGCCAGTTTAGTGCATTTCCAAGCGGGAATTTTCTAGTGGTCAATTTATTATTGCCAGTCACATTTTCATTAGGTTGTATGTTGTTTTCCCTTGAGTGGCGTCAGACAATTTTCATCAGTCTTGATGCCATGATCAAATTGCTTGTATGTTGTGTGAAAGGTTTTGTATTTATGTTGCTGCTATGTGTGAGCAGAGAGAGAGGGTCTGACAGTTCCTAGCTGAGTGTGAAATAAGGTTGCTGCTGATTGTTTTGAGAACATAAATTGTCATCAAGTACACTTGATGAGTTGCATGCTACCAGGGATTTTATGCTAGCCAGCCTTGTATTTATCAGTCATCATGTGTATTGTTGCTACTATAAGGTGTTGAGTATGAGTTATTAGACAAGTTTGTTGCTAGTATAATAGAGGAATTTGCAGCTCATGGAGGAGACACTGAGGAATTTTCAACTCATGGAGGAGCACCTAACTGGCCGGTTAAGTCCAAAACATGTGAGAATAGGCTATTGACCGGGTTGCAAGGGCGGTTCCAACCAGCAGCCATCCTGACCGGCCAGTTTTGATAACTATGATATATATATATATATATATATATATCTGTGTGTGTGTATGTGTGTGTGTGTGTGTGTGTGTGTATATATATATATATATATATCTGTGTGTGTGTATGTATATATATGTATATGTATATAAGTTATTATTTTACACATTTATTACAACTAAAAAAAGGGAAAATAATCAACATTTACATATATGTGATCATATATACATATTGCATACCTTAGGAGTTGTGTCATACATCTGTTCGACAAATTATTCATAACCTTTAAGTTCACCAACAACAATAGAAGAGAGATGGTGAACTTAAATGTTATGAATAATTTGTCGAACAGATGTATGACACAACTCCTAAGGTATGCAATATGTATATATGATCACATATATGTAAATGTTGATTATTTTCCCTTTTTTTAGTTGTAATAAATGTGTAAAATAATAACTTATATATAAGTTATTATTTTACACATTTATTACAACTAAAAAAGGGAAAATAATCAACATTTACATATATGTGATCATATATACATATTGCATACCTTAGGATTTGTGTCATACATCTGTTCGAAAAATTATTCATAACCTTTAAGTTCACCAGCAACAATGTAGCAGAGAGAAGAGTTGCATTTGAGTGTTCAAAAAGTCGTTCACTTGACCTTTCAATCAGAGGTACATCATAAATACCGTCACTGCTATCTCCACCATCATCATCTGACTCACCATACAAGTCTTGGAGAATTTGATTTGTCCCATCATTGATGTGAACTGTCTCATTACTGTCATCATGATCTACCTCCATGGGATCATTAAAGTTACCTTCATCATTCGCTTCATGTTCTTCACCTTGTACAACATCATTTCCAATACTAATATTTGCTGCAATATTCTCTTGTATTGGCGCAACATTATCTAATCTACTACTATTTTTCTGTTGAAGCTGGTAGATAATCTGCAAAAAATTGGGGGGCAACTGTGCCTTTATGAAAATTACAAACATTAATAATTAAACATTAGTGCGCATATAAAAAATATTAAAATAATATAAAATTTTACGATATAATCAAAATGAAGATAGATAATTAATTACCATGGGACGATAGTCATTCAATCCACCATCAATGTGCCCATATTTCCTACAATGCACTATTGTTGTTGCTATTAAAACTCTAACATTATTTCTCATACAAAATTTTTTACAAGGGCAATAAACTCTGCCATCACCCCTTTCACCCTTTTGAATTTTTATTCCAGCTCCAATGTTTTCTTCCATTGATGCAAATTATCCTATAAAGAAAACAATAAATCTCTCTCAATGGTGTAGAAAACCCAAGACTTGTTGAACTTAATGGGAGCTCAATATATAAGCAAAAAGAAAATAAAAGTGGGCATTTTACAAATTATGAGCTTTTTACAAAATGTGGGCTTTTTACAAAATTGTGGGATTTTTACAAATTGTGGGCTTTTTTTATTCTTAATGCATTTTCTATAGAATAATAAACAGATTTTTCCAAAATTTTAGATGCAAACTGTAGTCTCTACTACGTTTGGAAAATTGGAGGTTTATAAAAGATAAACTGCGAACAGAATTGTACCACTATGATAAAAAGCTGTCAGAAGCATTCCTTCTACTTCACAAACGTGGAACTACCTTAAGAATGCTTATGGTTGATATAAATATTAGAGCATGGAAGTTAAATGTAGTAGTTATGCTAAAATACTGAATAACAGCTTGAGAGTGCTCTTCAGATATTGTACGAATGCACCAAATTAAGGTTGTACCATTACTAAAGATAAATGGCCAAAAATAGTCAATTTTGATATCGTGAAGTTATGTCTTTCTCGGTAGCAAACTGGGGATAGGATGGAAAATATGAGGTGCAATAATCATTGTAACAAAGCAGATTGGTGGTGCCAATTCCTATAGAAGTCCATTGAGAGTGCAACTACTATAGTAGAGCAGTTTGAGAGCACCCATTGAAGCTCCTATATATAACAGAGTCAACATTTTCCTATTGAACAAGTTTGTATAGTCAAAGCCACAACAAGATCAGATAGCCACGATCGTAAATGACAACCAGAGCCAAAGCTAAGACAGATTCACGTTTAGCAAAACAAGACAACCATAACAAAGGATCTGGCCATAGAACTGGATCATGAGAGATAGCAAGATTCTTGCTTCCACTGTGGAAATGTAGAAACTATACAAGGGCTTTGCTTCTAGCAAATTTCATTGTGACAATAATTGCTATGGTGTTGTAAGCACTCATTAGTAGAATCTTAAAGCCATTCTGGAATTCTTTTAACGTGGAGAAGTTTTTCTTTGGTTATAAATCCTCATGTTCAAATTCCATTGTGGATTGGTTGTGTTTGATATTATGTTTTTATTGTCCACAGTTGAATTTTCGCACAGAAAATTATCAGTCTAAAGCAGAGAAATTTTGCGATGTTTCTTTTTCTTCCTATTGTGAAGTATTTCGCTCAAAACTCTACTCGTTGTAACAAAGGTCTTGGGCATAGAACAGAGGACTTGGGTTTTTTGGAATCGAACTTCATGTTAAGATGCTCATCTGAAGAATGGCACAGTGAGCCTTAGCATGGAATTGGGAGTACCAATTTGAAGTGCAAGTAGGGCATTGTACAATAGACCAGTTAGATTTCTGGACCCTAATACAAAAGTTTCTTCTTCTTTCAAAACGTGTTTCTTGTTTTCTGTAACTAATGTGGGTCCTGTTCTTATTTCAATTAGGGATGGATCAAAAAATTTTATTGCTCCAGATGATCACACTTTGAGTAGCTCTGGAGGCTATTTGGGGGTGATGAGTCCAATAGGTCTCAATGAACTGTTGCCCTCACCGGGGAATACTATTGCAGTGGAATTTGATACTATTTTGGATGTTGAATTCCACGATCCTAATGGAAACCAGTACCTTCAGCTCCAGTACCTGTTCAAAAAAGAGGGTGCCATAGTCATTCATGCGTGCAGAGAGGGTGAATTGCAGGCATTGCAACAGGAGGTGTTGTTTTTGTTGCATTGGCCACTAGATTGTTTGTCTGGTTCTGTTACAAGCGCAGAGTATTGAAAAGGACAAACAAATTTAGTTTAGATATTGTGAAATTGCCTCGGAAATTCACCTACAAAGAGCTCAGCAATGCTATGAAAGAATTTTTTTGAATGTGATTGATAATCGATAATTGCAAGCAAGGGTAATCCCCTTGTGAAACCCAAATTTCTGAGCATTTTCTAAAACCTGATGACAGAGTCATTGTAATGAAAAAGTGCCTAGGTCCATATTATGTCCAAATCTACCAAGCACCAAGATCTATAAAAAAAATCCACAGTATCTGCGAACTAAGAAGAAGAGGCAGAAAATGTATTCTTCTTACATGTTCAAATAATGGTTGGGTTTTACCACGGAAAAAATTTGACAGAGCCCATGTAGCATTTCTTATCATTGAAATTCTGGCAGTATCATTCAACTGGGAAAGCACCTGCCTCAGAGCTCCATGACTGTGGGCAATATCCCTAAATGTTGCAGAGTCTCTAGCAATATTTCCCAAAGCCCAAACAGCCTTACACGAACACCAGTTGAACTCAAAGTTGGGTACTAGTTTTTTAAATCAAATTCCAAAATTACGGACATATAAATATAGTTGGGAAGAATAATTTTATGCCTCTAAAATAAACATGCTACCTGTTCTCGAACATTATCATTCCCAGAGGTAAGAAGTTCCACAAATATAGGCAGTTCCCCATAATCAATCACAACCTTTGTATTCTCAGAGGTTCCTGAGACTATATTAGTCAAAGCCAAAGCTGCTTCAAACTACATTATCAATCACAAGGTATCACCATCAAAGCTATAATTTTAAGATAACAATTTATCTACCATTGAAACTATAATTTTAAAATAGATACACCTAGTGAGAGTAGAGGTTAGGAAATTATAATAAGAATTATTACAAGATATCACTCACGGTGTAGTTGATTGTTCATTGTCTGCTGTAACTATAATTTTAAAGAAGACACACTTAGTGATATAGACACCACCAAGTGAGAGCAGAGGTTATGAAATTATAATGAGAATTATTTCAAGATATCATATTACTCATAGTACAGTTAATTGTTTATTTTTTGGTGTAATAATTGTTTATTATTTATAAACACAATCAAACATATTATGAGGGACGGTGATGAAATTGACAACGGTCTCATAACAAACCATAATGGGCACATCCCCTAGCAAGATAGACTCTGAATAAGAAAGAAAGAAAAAAAGAGTGATTACTTATAGGATCATAGGCTTCCTGAAGAACAAGATCCAGAGCAACATTTGTAACCCCTAAAGCAACACCTCTCTCTACAAGACGAATCGCTACATCTTTCATATGTAGTCTAGCAAATTTTCTGAGCTCATCA
Source organism: Pinus albicaulis (assembly GCA_034641835.2). NCBI lineage: Eukaryota > Viridiplantae > Streptophyta > Pinopsida > Pinales > Pinaceae > Pinus > Pinus albicaulis. Next base: position 352,706,543 of record CM076578.1, on the reverse strand, counting down.
TGAGAAAGAGGATCAAATACAACTATCTCATCAAGTCTATTCAATAGCTCTGGCCTGAAAAATATTCTAACATGCAAAAATATTCAAAGGCATGTCAAAGCACTGCAGCCAACTTCGTGATAAAATTATATGAAAAATATGCATACACAGAGTCCAAGAGAATGAAACAATAGGTGTATTGGCAGTTGTCTAAATGCAGCAACTAAAATGGCAAGTGTATTGGCAGTTGTAGAAATGCAACTACTAAAACGGCAGGTCTGTCGATGGTTGCAGGTGTGTGGATTTTTGCTAGTATTTTCAAGCTGATTCCATGGAAATATACTAGAAACTAGTGGTATGTCAAACCTAGAAGGTAATCTGAGAGACTGTGACCATCATATTAAACAAGTAACAAGTGTCGTGCCTAGATAAGAAGTGTTGACGAAAAAAAAATTGATCTCTTTCATAACAGAAGGCCTATCGGCCTAAATATCTAGGACATGTGGCACTCCATGATAAAGACACATGGTGTGTGGATTTGAGTTTTTCAGGTGGTCAAGTGGGCCAAAAATAGGTGAAATGTGGCACCACTCAGAGATTGACATGTGGCAATTGGTACAAGTGGTAGACAATTGGCATGCTCAAAGAACGAGGTGATTCAAGAATGACATGAGGGAGAAAATATCAAAAAATCCCCAAATATGGAGAAATAAAGCTCATCACCAACCTGAGATTGACAACTTTACATGATGTAACTTATGAAATCGTAAATGGGGAAATCATAGTAACAATAAAGTAACCTATGTAACAATAAATTCGGATTCATCCTGGGAGTGGTAATGGGAGAAATCATAGTGAACAACAGGAAACATGCAGAGTTGCTTACAATCAAATAGATGAAAAAACACATACAGAAAACCTAGATAATAATCATGAACAAGCTTAATATTGAATTATGAACTGTAAAGGAACTTACAAAATGTGACATTACAAACCTGGTCAAGCACACAAGCAAAAATATCCTGGACATGACCTTGGTTGGCAAGTTGTATTTCTCATGATGCAAGAGGATTTGTACCTGCACTGCCAAGTCAATCAAAATCCATCATCATCTATACAATAAATACAAGTAATTGCTGTAGTATTTTTTAATCTAAGATGAATTCTTATGATAATGTTAGAACATATGTTGAAAATGTCAAAAAATACCTGAATAAGCTCCTCTTCATTTCAAGAACAATTTATTGGAGTCGCATGAACTTGGAACGAGCCTCCCACGATTTGAAAGAGTAGCAACTAAGTCAACCGTGACTTTTTTGTTGCTACGTTGGATCGAGGGAGGTTCGCTCCAAGATTAAATCGCTCCAATAAATTATTCTCTACTAAATAGGGCCAACCATGTGAAGGTGGAAGCTCTTATGGCCCCTCCCCCCCCCTCACATCACTCTCAATTGCCCAATACCCAATCTATATTTCGTTTTTTACTTTCATGAGCATAAAAAAAAATATTCAATAACTAATAAAAAAACAATTCAACAAAAAGTACGCAAGGAAATATTGAAATTAATGCTTGACATAAAAATAGTATGATAAATGAGTTTTTTATATAATAATGCAAAAAATGTTCCAAGTATGGTAACGTTTGTCATATAATAATACAATATTTTACATTATCAAATTTTATTTTTCTTCTTCCTATTTCTAAAGATCCTAATTACATCATCAATATCATCGTGCTCTACTCATGTTTCGTGCCTTTCGACCCGCACTGCTGACCTAGTTGCGTAGTCACGATGTATGGTCTCATCCAGTGACGGGGCATCACCTACAAAAACATATAATATTAAATTTTAACTGTCAATTTTTAAATATCATTGAACTAGTTCGGTAATATTAATAAAAAAAATTGCAATGAGATTATTTACCTGGTGCACCAGTCGTCGCCGTTGGGACTGTTGCCCTGTTTTCCTCTCTAGTGGTAAGAACCTCAAGGGAAACATTCTATGTCATTTAAACAAAAAACGTTATAAGGACAACCATCAAGTTATAATTAGAAAAAATTATAAGTGAAAATTAATTACCATCACGACCCTCACTAACAGTAGCACTGTCGGCTTGGTCCCCACTACAATGATCAGGTTGCACATGAGGAACATCTACATCTAGCTCTAAAACTAGGTTATTTGCCTTGTCAGCAGTGCTGCTCTCCTGATTTAAACAAATTTGTTAGACATTAAATTTATGGATGAAAACAAACATATTGAAAGGTTAATGTTTTACCTTATCATGGATTTTGGATCTTGGGACCTGGCCCGAGCTTCTAAGACGTTCAACTACGACTTGATAGCCGAAATGGAAAGTGATATTTTTATCTTCCTCTGTAGTTTCTGTTCTGAAGTCATCACCCTACATTACATATGATTGTGTATTTTTAATCATATTTGATAGGATTACAAAAACATTGGAAGGTGATATAATTAATTATAAGATGTTTAGCTACTTACAATTATTGCAGCTAATTTCAAGTAGCCGCCCTGGCCTAGCTTGTGATGGCCCTTTTTTTCAATCCTAGCTTTGGTGTCCTTTGAGGTGTCAGGCAACCTATCATCAAAAGATTGAAGTCAGATATGACGTAGCACTTTTTTATTTTAGACATAGAGAAAATTAAAGCTATTGATTAAATTTGTAATTTACCTTGCAAGTCTAGTTGGCATTTTTCCTTCTTTCTTTGCCCTTTTCTCTTTTCCATCATGGATGAGTGCTCTCCACTCACTCTCTATAACTATGAGAGGACACTTGTATCTAGGGTTAAATTGCAATTGCGTCCTATAGGTGTCCCTAGTATATTTCAAATATTTGTCGGCTACCCGAGCCACCGGTGTTCTGTCAAATGTGCCGACCCCAAAAAGGGCTTCTAGATAATCTAGAAGTTCTTTTTTCAAGTTGGAATTCTAGGAATTCCTACTTGTGCGTATGTTTGGGCCAAAAATTACCAATGCATGGCTCTCCAAAAACCTGTAGAACTCATTGTTTCCTACACAGGAAAAAAATATATTATCATTAATTTAAAAATAAAAATCATGATAAAATATGTTTTAGATAGAGTACATGAAATAGTTAAAATATTAAAATTTACCTGGGAGTTTTACGTGCTTTATAGGGACACCTTCATCGTTCACCAACAACTTACCATTAATGGTCCCTATGGAGCTGACACTTGTAGCTCCAGGAAATGCAATAATGTAGTTTTCCATATCAGCCTCA